>CM053581.1:586507456-586558646 GCA_028627135.1 Pseudochirops cupreus
ACCACATGTGCTAACTTCATCACTACTGGGTTGGCTTTGACTTTCTGGTTTTGGGACTCAGTTTTCTGGTATTTAAATGAATGCACTATCTATATTTCTTATGTAGAGAGCCTGTTCCATTTTGTGATTAATAACTATATCAGCATATTTATAGTTACTGTAGGCATTGTGAATACTGCATTGCTGATACACTGCTTCCCAAGGAAAGGACTTGGATTTGGGGGCTCCCCAGTCCTTGTGAGGAGACCCTTGGAGGGGCTGGAGCAGCGGCCTCTGAGACCCCCCAGCCTCGAGCCTCTCTGCTGTACAGCTGGCCTGTGGCCAGGTTGGGAGCAGAGCAGTGGGAGTGGTCTTATTCATGATATTATTGGGAAGTGACCTTGCTGTTCTGAGAACACGGGAGCAGCAGCCAGAGGGAACATTGTGGTTCTGGGAAGAGGCTGGCCCTGGGCTACATTTCCAGGAGAACAGTGGACAAGGGGTGAGCCCTTGGTTGAGCCCAGGATGGCCCCCTCAGCCCTTCCCTGAAGTCCAAAGCTCTGCGCTCAGCCTGTTCTAAAGGAGGGGTGGCAAAGGATGCTGAGGTCATCACTCTGTTCCATGAGATTCTTGGGGAAAACAAGGAAACAAAGGGCAGCCTTCCTCCTCACTGAGAAACCCCACCCAAATATTCAGTTCTTGAATTCCAAGCGAGTGCAAGGTGGGGTGCAGGGGAATGATCCCTGGCTCCAGGGTCAGCAGACGCGGGTTCAAGTCCTGCCTCTAACCCTTCCTCCCTGGGTAACATCGGGCAAGACACTTTTCCTCCCTCGGCGTCTGTACAATAGGATGTACAAACTTCCATTTCCAGATCCTGGACCCTCTACGTGCTACAAGCTGCTTATCCTGGTTCTTTGTGACCCCATCAGTCCCTCCAGGGCTTCAGGTCACAATACCAGCTGTGTGACTCTTGTCTCCGTCCTCTCATCGGGGCCCCCCTGCTCTTGTGGCCTTGGGTGGCACCTCAGAGACAGGCATGTCGGGGGCATCTGGCCCTCCCACTTCACTCTCATCTTGTCGGATGGGGCCCCAGCTTCCCAGTGCCAGCATCAATGTCTGTCCTCTGGCCTCTTGGCTGCCACCTCTTCTGGTCTCCTGTCATCTAACAAGAAGAGGTCTCTGGGCCTTCCTTGGAGATCTCCCTCTCAGCCAACGTGGGGCTCCTGATGCCTCCTCTCATCATCTAGCCCACTCATCTCCATCTTCTCCTAACAATGGTGTGAGACGCTTCATCTGATGTCTCACTGAAATCCAGACAAATGTTGTCTGTGGCTCACACAGCTCTATGTGTCTGAGTCTAGACTTGAACTCAGATCTTCCTGACTCCAAGGTCAGGGCTCTGTCCCCTGTACCACCAGCTGACTCGTAGGGGAGGAGCAGGGGCAGAACCTGCAGCCTAAGGGGCCATGTGTAATTGGGGACGGGGCTGCCCAGCATTGGTGGGGTTCTGAGGGCACAGGGCCAGAGTGGAGGCTTCTGGGAAACCTCTAGGGAAGGAGGAGGGAAAGGTCCTGACAGGCTCCTGAGAGGCTGAGCAGGGTGCGAGAGTGGTCAGCGCTCTTCAGTCCTATGACTGAGCGAGGCAGATGGGATATAAGCTCTCCTGGTGACCCCGAAACATCCTTGCTCTCCCCACAGCCCTCTCCAGGACAAGGCCAGGGAGGCCCAGGAGGCTGGGGGGCGCAAGGCAAGTGAGGACAGCCGCCAGTAGCCAGAGGATGTCTATGCACTGGGCAGCTTCAGAAAACGTGGCCTAGGTCTTTGGGGCACACCCTCACGGTTAAATGAAGGCCCCGGGAGTCAGTGGGGCCGAATTTCCAGCTCCTCTGTCACTAACAGGCTGTGGGGTGATCTCCCGAGGGGAGCCAGAGGGCACACTCCTCAGCTGCCCGGGAGCGCTGGTGGGACGAGCACCCCCTCCGTTCTGGCCATAGGCCGGTGACCCGGGAGGCTTCTCCCGCTTCTAATTTCTCTGATTAAAGTGCTCATGTTCCCATCATCTCATATTTTCTAACAATTTGGAAAATCTCTGCTATTAGAAAAACATTTATGAGGAGATTGAAGGTAATTACAGTGCGGGTTTTGTCTGGAATCTGTAATCATTCCCATTTGTTTCCCGGCTACAACATTCATGGCAGGTTCAGGCTTTGAAAGACAGCTTGATTAGTGGTTCCTCAGAGCCCGTCAGGAGATAACATTTCAGGTCTTCAATCAGAACTTCCTATTATGAAATGTGGATGCCACTAATCACTCCCAGGCAGAATAGGTTCTGATGAAGTGCCAGCACTCTAGCAAGGTGGGGCTGGCGGGGCCTGGGCAGGGCCTGACACCCCGCCCCTCAGCGGTCTCTCCTCTCCCAGGGCTTCTTATCCTGCCCTAGGCACTGGAGGACAGACAGTTCTGGAGTCCCAGCCTGGACACAGGAGGCCTGAACAGCATGCCCATCCCAGCCAGGGGGAGGAATAAAGCCTGTCTGTGACAGTGCGCAAGGGCAGATGAAATGAGATCTGGAGAGCTTCCAAGCCCCGGGGCTTGGTTTGGTAGCTGTATCCCTGAGGCCTTTGGGGTGACAGGTACCCCCTCCCCTCCCTACTACCTAGAAAGTCACCATGGAGAGGGAGAGCATCTCCCAAAGGATCACTAGGGAGACCAAGGAGGGAGGGGAGTCATCGGAGTAGTTACCATCTCTGGCTTTCCTCATGGGCTCAGCCCACATCCAAGATGTCAGTCTGTCCCATTGGCTGCAGCAGTGAGGGGCCTGTAACAAACCAGGACCGCTCAAAGGGAGTGGGGATCTCAGGGGAAGAGGAGACCTCCAGGGGCAGCTTGCCCGACCTTTGCTGCCTCAATTCATAGCTGCCCTCTTGAATATGTACAGCCATGAGGAGGTCACTACCTGGTGAGGCAGCCCAGGTCCTTTTGTGGCTGGCAGGAAAGCTCCAGTTGGCAGTGATCGCACATGTTCTGAGCTCAGCACTGTCCCCATGGCCCTGCCTACGACTTTGCATCTCTGGCCATCTCTGGCCAGCTGTGCCCAGTAGGTGCGGGACCACTGCAGCCGCCTGGGTCCAATGTCTTCCTGGTACACGCAGCTGGTGACTGACCTAGCTGACGCTGAAGCTGGGCACTTTGAACTTCTGCAGCTGTTAGACTGGGGCTGCCAGCATCTGGGATCATCAGTCCCACTGAGGATGAGAAACTGGGTCTGACAGGTGGGAAATTAGGGAAGGAGATGGAGCTGCTGAAACTATCCCGAGCGGAGGAGACCCATGGCAGACAAGCAGTGGCCAGACTACAGGCAGAGGCGGCTGGGGTCCAAAGCCCAGAGGGACAGCAGGCCTCTGGTTGGGACTGTGGCCCTGGTCCTGCCAACTCCTGCCCAGCAGCGGCTGAGCCTGGCACCTCCTGGCTGCCATCCTCCTCCCCTTTCCAAGGCATGCTGGCTCGGCTTCTCCCATGAAGGCAGAGTTTGTGCTGACGGATACCCCAAATGGCTTCCTGGGACAGGCTAGGAGTGGGCTTCCAATGGATCCTGTGACCTGACAAGTACTGAGGTATAGCCCCCTCAGGGGTGGGGGGGGTGGGAGAAGGGAGCCACTCTGCTGGCCAGACTGCTCCCATCCCTTGCCAGCTCCTGTGTCCAGGCCTCAGCCACAACCTCCAGCTTAGCAGGCCTGGCAGAGAGCAGAGGTCATTGTCCTGATGGGTGGCCTCAGCCCTCACTGAGGATCTCAGCAGAACGGCCTTTGTGTCCGAGGCTCCAAGCCTTGTCCCTGCTGCTCCAGACGGGCTCCCAGGGATGGAGATGGAGAGAACAGAGAGCCAGGGCCCTTGAGCAGCACACCAGCCCCAAAGGGCACCTTCTGGGGCTCGGTCCCCAGCTTGTCAGTTAATCACCACCCACCCGGGGAGTGAGAATTGATTACTAATTGTGCTGGCAAGTTTCCCTTGTTCTCCTGAATGTTCCCAGGTCAGACATGGCCCCTTTCCTCGAGGAAAGCCAGTCATTCACCTGTAAGATCCCTGGCAGAAGTGAGGTGATAGCTCCCCCACCTCCCAACTCCCTCCTTCCATCTTGCTTCCTCCTCCCTTCCCTCTCTCAGTGACCAGTCAAGGAGTGCACAATGAAGATCGTCATACCCCCCAGGACTGCTGCAGGTGACCCCTCAGTGCCTGGAAAAGCCTCTCAGAGGAAAAGGCCTCTAGAGAACCAGCACCTGACCTGCATGCAGGAGCAGCTGATGAGACTGTTGTCAGACTTGGGTGCAGCCAGGGTCCAAAGGCCCCCTCCCATCCTCGCTCCCCTAGGTTAGGTCTGGGAGAGACACTGACAATGTCTTTCTCCCCATGACCTGGGCTCTGGGGGTATCCTTGATGGCTTAGGGATCTTTTCTAGGACTCTTATTCTGTGTGTTCCTCCAACTGCCACATGCCTGACCCAGCCTCTCCAGCCTTTGCTCTAAGACTCCCAATGATGGGACCTCCCCCCCCACTTCACCTCTTATAACTTCCTCCATGACCCTTGTTTTGCTCTCTGGGGACAAAGAGGAAAACCCTGATTTGTCTGCCACAAGAGAGGCCACCAAGCACGTGAAGACAAGTAACTTGTCCCCAGCCAGGCAGGGCACTGGACAGGGGGTCTCATTCCAATCCCATTCTTGCCACCTTGGGCAGAACCTTGGCCTCTCAGGCCTCAGGGCCTTCATCTGTTCTGGAATGGTTTGAGCCAGGTGCCTTCCAGCACCAGAACTCCTGTCCTTCATTGCAGGGAGAACATTTTATGTCCTTCTGGTTAATTGCTGATGTCTGCTCTCCTCCCAAGCCACCCGGGATGTGATGATGCCAGAGGTCCCTGAGCTCTCTTTACCATGACTGGAGCAAGTGTGCTTGGCACTTTAGGGCCAGGAAAGATGGATAAGCCAATTCCACAGCTGTACTCCCATAAATAATCAAAAGCTACCTTCATAACTGGGCTAATCAATCTTCACTCTTCGGGCCTGTTTTCTCAGCAAACAAGACTCGCCCTGCCCCTAATGGCTGGCAATAACAGATAGTCTATTTGCATGAATTTAAGCCCATGAATCATGACACAGAATTTGTTCTCCTCTTTGGGTAATGTCTTCTCAGAATTACTGAGCTTTCTGGAGATCTCTATCAAGGAAACTCTGGCCCAAATATTAAATTAAGTTTAAATTAAAGGAATTAAAAGTTTTTGCTCTGGGAAGAAAAAATGAAATAGGAAGTATATGAAAAGAGGGCGAGTGCTGACTGAAATCACTGAGGGTCAGAGCCCCCAAAATCCATGTCGAAGATGAGGAAGTGCTTACTGCATGCTCCTCAATCACAGGCAAATTCAGGCTCCCACCCACCCTCTGAGGGACCCACAGCATGTTCACCAAGTGGGCCCCAGATAAATTGTGTTTGGAAACCCTGGAGAGACCTGCTGGCCAAAGGTCCAACAGGACGGGGGGTGGGGAACAGAATAATGCTTCAGTTGAGGGCATCTGGGCAGATCTGGGAGCCTGGATCTCAACCAAGGAGAAACTCTATGAAGTGTCTGGAGTAGCAGACTGGGGAAGGATCATGAAGGAGACAGCTTGCTCCTCTCACATTGGCTTCTTCCTGGGTCTTCTTCTCCCTTCAGTGTCGGCCTGAAGAGAAGTTGGCACTGTCCCTCTTCTCCCTCAAAGCTGGAAGCCAGAAGATGCCTTGAAGTCTGGCTGCTCTCATTCTTCCCCATTTCTTTACAGTTATTCTCCTTCCCCCAACCCCAAAAGTCTGCACTCTGCCTCTGCCTGGCTTTCATTCCTCCTTTCCAGACTCTAACCCTAACCCTCCATTGGTACCTACACAGACAAGGCTGCTGGTGGCAGTGACTGTTTGCTATTAGAAGGACTCATGTAGAATAAACACAGTATAATGACTCACACCACACCCCTCTGGAATCCCATCTTCCTCTTTATGTTCCTCTGACTGTCTAAGGCCCTGCATGGTAAGAAACTAGCCAGGCCTGGGGCACATTGGAGCCGTAGCAGGCCCACTATCAATTCCAATATGCAGGCAGAAGAATTCATTCCTGTAAGAAGGTTCCCAGACAACAAGGGCAGACAGGCTAAGCTAAACCAATTCCAGTGGTCACTGGGCCAGCAGTAATGCTGGCCCTCTGTCTGCCTGTGCTCCCCCCACTAGTATCCTGCCGGTTGTGAGCTGTGGAACCTAATAAATGTTTGCACCACAAGAATGTGAATCCGTGAGAAAATACCCATGCCATCATCAGTATATCTCTCCAAAGTATCAGCTATGGACCAAAAGATTATTTGAGGTGTCTGAAGATGACCTTCTCATCCTTTCTTTGGCTCCCAAAGACCTCAAAGAGCTCCTGTTCTAGTGGGGAAACAGCGTATAAAAAATTGTCCCTATGGTAGAAATGGAAGGTGACCGCAGAGGGGAGGCAGTAGCAGTAGGGGTGAACATGCTGTGGGTCCCTCAGAGGGTGAGTGGGAGCCTGAATTTGCCTGTGATTGAGGAGCATGCAGTAAGCGCTTCCTCATCTTTGACATGGATTTTGGGGGCTCTGACCCTCAATTCTGAGACCAGAAAAAGCCTCTGGAGAGGGTGGAACTTGAACTGAGTCTTGAGGAGGCCTGAGAAGGCAGGCGGGAAAGGAAGGGGGCACAGTCAGGACCAAGGAGAAGGGCTTCACACCAGAAGAACAGCAAGGCCCAGGTCTCTGGATCCAAAAGTGTGCAGAGGGAAGAGCCCTGGCAAGCTGGGAAGGGACCAGGTTGTAAAGAGATGCTTTCATCTCAGATTTTTTAAAATTTACTTTTGGAGGAAATCTGGGTTGACTTGTTTAGGGTCATACAGCTAGTAAATGTCTGAGGCTGGATTTGAACTCAGGTCCTTCTAACTCCAAGGGCTGGTGCTTTAGCCATTGCTTCACCTAGCTGCCCCTCATTGCTGCCCCTGGTGGAAGGCAAGGAGTGTCCAAGTCATCCTGCTCTAGGTGAGGACAGCAGGTGGCTCAGGCCTCTGCTCAAACTCAGCTCCCTGACTCCAATACCTGTGTTCCCACCTCCATTCGAGGCTGCTTCATCTACTTTTTCATTCTCCTCCTGCACCTGAAACTGTGACTGTGACTGCGCCCGGCCAGGGGGAGCCGAGGACCACCCCGAGGCTCTGACCGATCTTGTTTTAAGATCGAGGATGTGGCCGAAATGTCTAATCTGGTGGGAGCCGGATTCCCTTGCAGAAGCACGAGCCCAGCAGGAGCCTGCTGGGGGTGGGGGGGGTGTTGGGCGGGGTAGGGATGTGTGACGATCGAAGACGAGCCTGGCGGTCCCGGACCCTCCTCCCTCCTTGTCCAGTCCTCACCCTCCTCTGCGGATCTCTCAACAATCTTGCCCATGGCCCCACCAGCTCCATCAGCAGAGATTCCTCCCCTCAAGGCCGGGCTCAGGTGCCCCCCTCCCAGGACCAATCATCTCACACTCTCCCTTCTCACACTGTCCCCAACCCTTTGGACCCTCCCCTTGTACTTCTCCCAAGCTGCTCTGCTTTCTAGTCACCTGTGCATCCAGCGTGACTGAAGTCTTTCCCCAGGTGCCAGGTGCGAATCATTGGGAAAGGCCTTTGTCACTCACAGAAGGATTTCGTTTTCGGGGCTCCAGTAACAAGCTGAGCCTCCTTGATGGACCTGGAATGCTCTGATGGCCCAGATGCTCCAAAGAAACCAGGCCCAGAGACAGGCCCAGCCCTGCTGCCTCGGGGCACCTCCAGCCCAGCCCCTCTCTTCCTTCCAGTGGGGCACCTGGGCAACGCTGGGGAGGAGGGAGAGGACTGAGGGACGCACCTGGCCGCTGACTTTGGACAGTCCTGGGGGAGGAATCAGATAACCAGTATTTTGAGTATTGATGGAATAATTCAGTGAAGTCTAGAAAACTCCAAAGTGCCCCCAAGTCAGGTCAGCTTCCCTCCCTCTCTACAGAAAAGAAGGTGGGGAGGGGTTAGCGACTGCAGCTCCTTTGGCCATCTCTTACAAGAGAGGGGCGCTAGAGAGCTTCAGAATCCCTTTGCTTCTGAGCTGGTGATTGATGGGATCCAGAGACCTGTCTGTTGTGAGCTGGGGCTTGTGTGGGACTCCACTGGGACTGAGGCTCCCACTATCCTCCCTCCCCAAAACCAGTCGGGGTTTCTAGGCCCATCTCCTGCTTCTGCGGCTGCTGCTGTTGGTCTGAGCCCATGATTGGCCCTGCCATGAGGCTGCCAGACTCTGCCCGACTTCCACTGACTTTGAGAATATCCTCCGGACACTGTCACCATGGTGCCTTTGTGCCCTCAAGGGAAATCAGGCTATAGGAAGGGCACTGGGACAGTCCCCGCCTCTCCTCTCCCCCAGCCTGAAGGACCCTGATCTCTCGGGTCAGGTGGGGCAGCTTCCTCAACCACCTTGCTCTTTTGGTTACCATTCTCTGAACCAGCACCAATGTCCTTCCCACAATGTGGCTTCCAGATGTGAGCACGGAAGGTCCTCTCCCTGAGTCTGACCAGAGCCCAGGAGAGCAGGATCGCCCCTCTCTTGGCCTCCTACCAGGCATACTGGTGGTCATACCAAGCTTGCTGCCCACTGAGAACCCCCAGGCCTGCCCAGAAAAGAGAAGCAAGGGCAAAGCTGGAGTTCAGACCCCCTGGAAGACGATCTTTAATAGCCTCCTATGACAGGAGCTGGAGGGGCCACAGAGGCAGCTGTTCCAATGCCCTCACAGAGGAGAAAACTGAGGCCCGAGAGTCAGGGACAGAGGCTTCCCTTGCACTCACTGGGCCCGTGGTTGGGTGCCTACTGCTTACATCCTCAACCCCTGCCCCCTCTAACATTGGCTATGTCTTCTTCCCCTTCCCAGAGGAGCTAGGAGGCACAATGGAAAGAGTCAGAAAGACCCGAGTTCAAACCTCACCTCAGACACATAACTCTGTACTGGGTGAGTTCCTTCCCCTCTGTCAGCCTCTATTTCCCCAACTCCCAGGGCTATTGTGAGGCTCAGTTAAGATAACAGGTGTGAAGCACTCGGCACACCCAGGGCTGGCTCATAGTAGGTGCTCAGCTAATGCTTGTTCCCTGGCTCTCTCTTTCAGCCTTTGAGTCTTGCTACAAACTCTTTCTGGTTCTGGGCCATGTTGCTGTTGGCTCTCTGATGGCCACCCAGCCTAAAGCAGCCGCCAGATGACACAAGGCACAAAGCACCAGGGAAGCCAAGGGGATGACGAATCATCCCACTTCTTATGGCCCCTGCCATCCCTACGTTCCTTACAGGGAGAGGTTTTCCAGGTGAGAATCAATCTTGCTTTCTGTAAGACTCACTTGTATGTGCAGGCTTGCAGGTGAGCTCAGGTGAGATGAATGTGATGCCCTGACTGGATCCTTTCCCGTTCCTGAGGGGATGTGGGAATTTCCTGAGGACTGAAAGCAGGACCCCAGGGCAGCTGGCTGCACCTCTTAATTCTCGTTGGTTTGCAGAGTCACAGAGGGGATGGGGAGGGGTCCGGGAGACCCCAGGGAAGGCACAAGAGGAAAGAGGTTGAGAGGCCTCATCCCAGCATCAGGCTTGTGGAAAAACCCACTGTACAAACAACCTCGCTGGTGACCCACCGTGGGCAGTTCCTGGAACACTTTCCATAGGCTTTACCTGGGATTGGCGGTGGAACAGGCCCAGAGTGTAGCATGAGTCACTGCAGATGTGACCCTGGCTTTTATTTAGGTCATGATCCAACTCGGGCTGTGCCGCTGCCCGCCTTCCTCAGCCCAGGTAATGGGCGAGGAAGCATGAGTTTATTTTATATTATCTGTGCACTATGTAGGATGAGCAAAGAACCATGGCAGAAGAAAATGGAACCCTGGGTCTCTCTCCCCAGGGAGGGGGACCCCTCAGGAAGACCAGGGTGACCGCAGTGAAGGTCAGGAAATCCTGGAGCTCTGCAGCTGGGTGGCTTCCCAAAGTGGGGTGAAATCTCTGAGGGGAATGAGGTCCCTGGGCCTCTGGGGGCAGCTGGCCAGGCTCCTTAGCTTGACTGGTCATCGAGCATGTTCATCCCCAGCTGCCCTCCCGAGTGCTTCTGGGGGCAGGGGGATGAGAAGGAAATGAGCTAGTGCAGGTCTGGGAGCCAGCTTCTGGTTAAGATCCAGTTGTTTCACCACTCTGTCCCTGAAAGAGGCTCTTCCAGTCACCTGGTCAGCTCCTCAAAGTCAGTGCCCAGACTTGACTGATGGATGGGTCATGCCTTGACAGTCATGGGCTACCCTTCCATCCAGGGAGCACAGAAGGAAAAGAGCTTTCTGATTGAGGAAAGACTGCAGATTTCCCAGGAGAAATGTCCAGTGACCGATGTCCCTGAACTTCCTGAGCTCCCCTCCCCTGTCTGGGGAGGAAGAGCTGAGAATCTAAAAGAGGCCTGTCTGGCCCAGGCAGTCCGGCCAGTCTTGTCTGTGAGGGGCCTGAGGGTTTGTACAGTGCATCATCATCCACAGCCCCTGCAGGTGGCATGAGAAACACATAGACAACAAAGTGATCGGAGCCTATTTACAATGAACTGGCAGGATTCCCTGATGCATCTATTGACTCAGTGGACGGATGGGTCTGGGGAAGTAATTCACCTCTCTGATCCTCTGTAAAATGGGTGTAATGAGCTGTATGCCCCTGGACTCCCACTTCTTGTGGGTGGCCACCTGGCCCCAGATGGAATGGATGCTCAAAGGCCTCAGGGGCTGCCTCCATTCAGGTTCTGCCTTTCTGGTGTCTAATACACAGAGGTGCTCAACAAATGCTAGGCCAGTTACTGGCCTTTTTATATCGGAAAGTCTGGTTTCTGAAGGGGGCAAAAAATGACTTTTATGTAAGGAAAAGAGTGACCAGCGGGTGAAGGGTGTGAGACACTGTCCCTCTGGGGGCATCTTGGGTCTTTTGTATCCAAAAAGCTAATAAAATCCATGTGTGAAAAACTCTCAGCTCTTCAACTGTTGGGAAGGTCATTTACAGAACCACCCTCTGACCCACAGGCTCGGCAGGCCTTTCTCTCCATCGGAGTGATGAGGCTTCGGGCTCTGGCCTGCCTGCATTCCTCTGCCTCGGCAAAGACGACTGTTTGTAGAGTTCTCAAGATTTTTAACTGACAAGGTTACAAATCAAGTACCTGTTTGGAAACCATGGAAGTTTAAAATAGGAACATTAGGTGAATGAGTGACAGAAAGGTGACTTTTAGAGCTTTGTGTCATAAGGGGAATATGAGTCACAGACCAATAAAGGCAGTTTAAGGTGTTAGAGGCAGTTAAAACCAGTAGGAGAGGAGATGGAAAAGCCAGCTGTGCAGGAGCTGAGTTTGAAGAAGTGCTAAGGAGAGTCAACTGACAGGCTCCTGCTCCTCTGATGGGAACCTGCTGACTGGGAGGGGGGGGGAGGAGGGAGGGAAGCATTGTTCTGTGTGTTAACTGAAGAAAAGTCTGGAGCAGTGTCAGAAGAAGAAAGAAAGAAAAAGAGAGGAAAGAATGAAGGAAGGAAGGAAGGAAGGAAGGAAGGAAGGAAGGAAGGAAGGAAGGAAGGAGAGAAAGTTGAATGTTTGAGATACTCCCTTTAAGTGCCCTCACCTCTGCCTGACAAAAGGACAGAAGTGCTGAGCTAAAGGGCAGGAAGCTTGGGAGGCTTTGGCCAAAATACCTGAGCTTTCAGGACTGAAGGAGACCTTGGAGGTGCCATTTGAAAGGGGAGGAGGGGCACAGCTTGCCTGCTTGAGACTGACCCAGGCAAGAGGCCTCTGCCATCAGGGCGGCCTTGAGCTAGCCCCACCACCTGGTTCCAATGAGGCTTCCTGAGCTCTTTTTCTGGGCTACCCTGTGGGTCTTATCAGTTCCAGTTTATGAAGAATCAGGGACTTTAGAAGGTGGGAAGTAACTTAGTGAGTGTTGGCTAAAGCTGGTATCTCTGTGAGTCTTAGGTAACATCAACAGTGGTGCCATTCAGACAAACCTCGAGAAATTTCTTTCTGCCGGTAGATATTTGAACATCGGAAGACAACTGCCGGGAAAGGGCTTGTCACTTTCAGTGTTCGCTTACTTGTTTTTCCAGCGAGACTAAGCGCAGTTCCCGGCACGTAGTAGGTGCTTACGAATGCGAGGTCTTGTTTTCCAATGTCCTCTCCATCTTCTGCACAAACTGTACTCACACAAGGTCACAGAACTCGCCCACCTCTGTGCTCATTTGCTTTCTGCTCTTAACTGTACCGGGCCTAAATGATGCCAAATGGACGGAGGCAGCTCATCCAGAGCCAGCTTGCGTCTCATTAGGAGAATTCTGTGCTCCTGGAACGCCGGGCGGGAGCTGGGCGGAAGTGGAGCGCGCTATTCTGCTGTTCTCACAAATCAAATCGAGAAGCCATCGATCTGATTCCAGGAGGTAGGTATGGGCGCGCATACATTTTCCAAACAATCCATCTGAGAGTAATTGAGTGCCCATCTGAGAGTAATTGAGTGCCCGGCTCTGGGAGCCCGCGGTACGTAGCAGGTGGGGGCCCTGCTCCCTCCCTCAGGCCTTCTTCCTCTGTGTGCTCGAGCCTCCCCAGCCTTTCGATACAAGGGTCTCGGCAGCTTCCTCTGCCACTTCTAAGTGACTAACGTCAGAAAACCTCCTAAGGAGGAGAGTTTGACCGAGTGGGCCAGCCGAGGGAGGCACTTCAAGATCTCGCTGGCCTTCCTGGGTGAGATGCAGGGGAGACCCTGGTGCCAGGCCCGGTGACCTGGCCGTTCCAATGGTTCTCTTGTGCCCTGGTACCCCCAACCACGGGGACATCCCACACATACCTATAAATGACTGGCAAGGATAAGAAGTGGGAGGACGAGGCAGGGCAGCGAGCCGGCTCCCACCTGTCTCCCCGCCTGTCTGCCCCGTTCCCTCGTCTGCTCTCAGAAGGAATCAAAGGTCTCCCTAGAAGGCCCCTTCTTTACCTTGCGTTTTGCTCACTGGGATACTAGCCAGGGTCTCCGTTCTCTCTCTAGGGGTGAGGGCCGGCCCAGGAGTGAGAACAACGAGGCAGCCTTGGGAAAGCTCGTCCGCCACCGCGTGGGGCTACCTGAAAGTGTCCCCAAGATTACGAACCCCAAGGCTCTGAGTACCTACACGCCTGGGAAAAGCAAAGTGCTGCGCCTGGGATTCTCTGTTTGGGGCTTCGGCTCAGTAGGAGAGGAGCCTGCCCCCATCTTGGGGAAACCTGTGTTCTTGGCGTCTGTGTCCTCTTCTGCCGGAAAACCTGGGAAAGTGATGCAAGTGACCCGGGTTTTCCGCTGAAAGGTCTTCCAGGCCGCTGCTGCATACCGCCTTCTTTTCCCCCAATAAAATAAAATCTACCATTTACAAAACTTGCAACCTTTTTACCTGCACTGTCTTATCCCCACAACCTTGAGAGGGTGGTGCTGATATTATCACCACTTTACAGATGAAGGAGCTAAGGCTGAGGGAGTAAGAGACTTGCCCCAGGATCACACAGCTAGTAAGCGCTTGAGGCTAAATTTGAACAGAGATCTTCCTACTGCCCCACCAGCTGCCTCTGCACAAGCAAGAATCACCCCATCAGAGCCCTTCAAATGACCGCTGTGTCTTCCCTTTACCAGATTAAGCAGCCCCATTTCCTTTGACTCATCCTCATAGAAAATCACTTCATTACCCTCATATTCCTGCTCAACTACCTTTCTTTGGGAGAGGTTCTGTTTATCAAGATCTCTCAGAGTGTGGTGCCCAGAGCAGAACGTTCCGATTGCTGTGTGTGTGTGTGTGTGTGTGTGGGTGTGGATGTGCGCAGGGAGTGGCCAAACCTTCTTGTTCAGGACACCACACACAGCTTGGTTCCTACAGTCTGGGTCTGGGTGAGCGTTGGCTGGGTATGGCCAGTAGGGGGTCTAGCTCTTAAGCCAGCTCTCCTCCATCCTGTCTCAGTGTCTCTGATGGTTTAAATCCAAATGCCTTCTCTTACATTTGCCTCTGTCCCCTTTGCCTCTGTTTCCTCTGTGGGGGGCTACCAGCTGAAGCCTGGCTGAATTCTCTTTTTGTGGTCCAGATGCTTCCTGACTCCTCCTTGCTTTGACACACCCAAACTTGATAAACAGGGCTCTACTCCAAGACAAAAGATGCTGATGAGAACAGGGCAGAAAAATGATTAATAGGGAGCCAATGCCCAAGATGAGGAAGGAGGCAGCAACAAGGGTGATGAGCACCCATGAGGAAATTGGCCCTCCTGGCCCAGGGGAGCTGCCCCTTCAGAACTACTTCTGAGTCAGGAAATACCCGGTTGCTGGGAGCCCCAGACTGAACCAAACTCACACTTAGCATCAATGTGGAAGCCATATCCCAAGGCAGGCGAAGGATGGGCACACTTGTTCTCAGTGAAGCTTGGCATCTCTGATGGCTCTGAGTCCCTTCTGGTCATGACAGATGGTGACTTTGGTGGCTGAGTCACTGGAGGCCCTCCAGACCACACACATTCCTGGAACCTCATTCCTCAATGATCTCCATAGTTCCCAGAAGGCAACCACAACTCTTACAGGTTCTTGGGTTCCCATATATGGGAGTCTTCCTTCTACACCTAGCTAGATCATGAGCCCACATTGACGTTTTCCCATTAACAATCATTCCTGAGGCCAATAAACTGAAGTAAAGGCATATGGTCTTAGTTCTCATGACACTGCTGTTCATAATCTAGCCCCTTCTACCTTTACAGTCTTCATATGCCTTACTTCCTGCCACATACTCTTCTATCCAATGCCTCCTGGCTGTTCCAGAAAGAAGACCCTCCTTCTTTTACCTCTGGGAATTCCCTCTGGTCATCTCCCTCCTCAACTCTGACTACTGACCATTCTGGCTTCCTTTAAGTCCCAAATAAAATCCCATCTTTTACAGGAAACCTTTCCCAATCCCTCTTACTCCAGTGCCTTGAAACACTAATTGCTGTGCGATGATAATGAGCAAGCTTGTCTCTGAACTGGAGAGAAGAATGATATCCTCCCTCCCTCCTTTGTAGAAGTGGGAGCTATGGGTATGGGACACTACATACACTGCCTGCTCAGCTGACATGCTGACTGCATTGGCTGCCATCTTTCTTTTCTATTTTTTTGTTAGAAGGAACAGCTCCCTTGGAAGAGGAGGCTGTAGAATTACATATTTGGAAATGAAGGTGATATATAGAGACACTCATAAATATTCAAAAACCAACAGCTTTGAAGATTGCTTTTGAGAACACCCAAATATTCTCTGTCCAGGCTCAAAGGAAGGGCCAGTAGGTCTAGTGGGAACCAAAAAATAACACCTTAGGAATCGCTGTGTATGTAACCCCAAATTCCGAATGCTAAGCCCTGAGGAAGGTCATGGGTGTCCTCTCCATCCCGTCCCTCCCCACTCCACCCTGTGCCCATGACCCCTGTGGGGCAGAGGGATGCTGGCAGGAACCCTGCAGCCTTTCCGACTTTGGGACAGCCCCAGACCAAGCTGCCTGGCTCACCCCCCACCGCATAGCATGGTGAAAGGTGATGTTTTATAAGCTAAGAATTGAGGTGTGCTTCATCTACTTTTCATGCAGGCCTGGCTTGGTCTTGTTCTGAACAAATTGCTTTTGGTGATTTGTGTTTCTTTTCCCCAAAATCCTCCCTCTCCATCTTGTCTGGGGAGCCGGTGCCTGTTGGAACTCTCCATCAGTCTCCCCCCCTTCCCAAGCTGTCACCTTGCCTGTCATTTGGCTTTGTGAATCACAGCTCCTTTGGGGAATTGTGGGTGGTAATTATCCAGCCTTTCCCTGAGCCTGCTCCTCTGCTCTATTTGGAAAGAACTCAGATGACGGTGGTCCTCCCTCCATCCTGTAGCTGATGAGGCTGCCTCAGGTCTCTATCTGTTCCTGAAGACTTGTGTCTTGTCGGTGCTGGCTTCTCTGAAAGTAGCAGTGTAGCCCATACATTCAGGGGTCTAGACCCCCACTGGGGAGGCAGTGTCCTCCTTCATCTTGTACCCCACAAAGGCAGATATGGGTCAGCCCATAGTAGAAAAACAAAAGATGAAAGGATAAGCAAACAGAGCAGATCTGGAGTCTTAAATTAAGAGATGTAGACTCCAAAGGACCTGGGTCATGTCCTCAGCTTGTTCCTGCTTCAGGGAGAGCAATGCTTACTTATGAAGACTGTCTACTAGTGCTCTCAGACACCACTGGGGGACAGAATCTTCCTGCTCCAGTCACAGTAGCAGCCTCAGACTCCTAATTGAATCCTGCCAGTTAGTGTCTGTTTTATTTTTCACACAGAGGGATGGGGGCTGAGCAGCAGCTCCCCACTTCTGTTGCCTCTAGTTCTTGTGCTTAGCCCCTCCCCTCCATCATGGGAAGCCATGTTCTCAATATTTAAAGTGGTGTTGAGCCCTGACTCTGTCATCCATAGTGCCAGCTGTTCCTTTCTGATGTTGGGTCCCATAAATTCATAGTGATGATGCCCTCTGTGCTGCTAAGTAACACCTGGATGAATGTGTCAGACAAACAAAATCAAGCACCTTTGTCCTCACTGAAGCCACCCTTCCATGCTGGTCCTAAGTCATGCAGTCATGCCTCCCTGAGTCTAGCCCTGAGCCAGGTCTGAAGCCACCTCATTGTCTGACCCTCTGGCTCATATCTCTCCACCTTTTCCAAGATGGCAGCACTAGAGACCTTGACAAATGCTTTGCTAAAATCTAGGCAGATCATACCTACAGCCTCTCTTGATCAACCAGTCAGGTAGCACCATCTCAAGAAGAAATGGGGTTAGTCTGGTAGCACTTGCCCCCCTGACAAGCCAGGCTGACTCTTTCTCGTCACCACTGCCCTTTCTAGAGGTTTACCAATCACCATCTAATGATTCATGCTAGAGTTTCACCTACTCCTGAGCTGGAGTTCATTGACTTCTATCAAGATTCCACCTTCTTCCCTTTCTTGAAAATCAGGACATTTCCCCTGTTCCAGTCTTACAGCACTCCTGTGGCTGTCAAATACCAAGAACAGCTTCTTTCTTGATGTGTCACACACCCTCCCCCCTCCCTGGCTTCTTTCTTATCAAAATTGGTTGTGAGCTGCCTTTGCAGCCATACCAACTTCCTTAGACAATACCATTTTTCTTCTTTTTGTTTCTCTCTGAATCTTCAGAATTCCATCCTTGAAAACTCCCCATCCAACTTAAGCCACCATCCTGCATATAACTTAAATCTGTGGGAGCTTCTCTCTCCTTCAGAACCTTCAGAAGCTGCTTCCCAAACACCCAGTGTGTTCCAGCCTGCGCTCTAAGGAGGATGGATGCTTCCTCCCAAGTTCTTCATGTTTTTTCCCTCTTAGTGAGAATCATATTCAGAATGTTGTTCCTTGTGTCTTCCTCCATTGTTTGAAGGATTACATTATCATTGAGGCAAGTCAAGAATTTATCAGCTGCTCTACTTTGAGTCAGCTAGGTGGAGTAGTGGATAGAGTGCTGGACCTGGAGTTATGAAGACCTGATTTCAAATCTAGTCTCAGACACTCACTCACCTTTTGACCCTTGGCAAGTCATTTAACCTGGACTGTGAAAACAAAGTGGAGAAAGGAAATGGCAAATCATTCCCTTGTCTTTGCCGAGAAAACCCCAAAGGGGTCATGAAGAGTCAGACACAACTGAAAAAGTGACTCAATAATTACTTTGGAGGGAGACAGAGACAGGCAGAGACAAAGAAAAAGAGAGAAGAGAGATAGAGAGAGGGGGAGACAGAGAAAGAGAAAGAAAGAGAAAGAGGAAGAGAGGGGGAGAGAGACAGAGAGAAAGAAAGGGAGAGGGATGAAGAAGAGACAGAGAGACAGAGAGACAGAGAGAGAGACATAGAGAGAGAGAGACAGAGAGAGACAAAGAGAAACACACAGAAAGATCTGGGGAGAGAAATAGAGTGAGAGAAAAATAGAGACAGAGAGAGAAGAGAAAGAGAAAGGAGAGAATCAGAGAGAAAGAAAAAGGAAGAGGAAAGAAGAGAGAGAGAGAGAGAGAGAGAGAGAGGGAGACAATGAAAAATAGAGAGAGACAAAGAGAGAGATACAGAAAGATGTGGGGAGGGGGGGAGAGAGAGAGGCAGAGATAGACAGAGACCGAGACAGAGAGATAGAGGGAAACAGAGAGATTTATGTAGATAAAGACAAAAAGAGACAAAGAGAAGGGGGATGGAAAGAAGGTGAGGGGGAGGGGGAGAGGAGGAGTCTAGCCAATGTCCAGACAATGGAAGTTCCTCAGCACTAGTCAATCCTGTCCGTGTGCCAGGCTTTTGGTGATTATCTCTAGTTTTGCCATTTGTTCAAATTATCTCCCATCAAAGGTCATCCTCTTGACCTGACTATTGCCCTCAACTGTCCCAACACTTTGATGATCCAGAATTCTGAAATTCCTCTGATCTCTGACCAGAATCTTCTTTCAATGTTTGCCTCTACCTCACTCCTCCTAAACCCAAACTTTGTTTTCCTTGTGACCTATGGTGCATCTTGTCATCCATTTATCCACCCCTGCAGTCAGTCAATATGCATTGATTAAGCACCTGCTGTGTGCCAGGAACTTTGCTAAGTGTTGGGGACACAGAAAGGGCCCCCCAGCAGTCCCTGTCATTCAGGACGGCATCATTCCATCAGTCATTGATCGTGAGCTCACAGTCCCTCCCTGTAGTCCTTCCATTCCATCACCAGGAGGGTGGCATCACTTGTCTCAGTTGATTGCTGTAATCACACCTTTGTGAGCCTTAGAGCCCTCACCTCCTTGCCAAAGTCCACCCCAGGTTGGCCCCATTATGAACCTTCTCAGCTCATATTCACACGAACACTTTGAGAAACTTGTGAAACTGTGCTGACTCGATTCACTAAAGATTTATGTCATATGATAATAATGAAAAAAAGATGTGGCCTACAATTCAGTGAAGTTAACCCTGAATTATTTATGGAAGCCACTGAAAATTTAGGAATGTGGATTTGACAATAGACATGACATTGACAGCAACTGTAATAAATGAATCCAGAAGTTTAAATGATATAAATTAATTGACAAAGTGAGGAGACTAAAGTTCCCCAAAACACCTTCGTTAGCAAACGTCTGTTCTGCTGGCTGAGCAGAGAGATGGCAACCCAGGGCAACAATGGGTCTGACGTGTTATTTATAAGATATTATAAAGACAGATGAGGAACAGTTCTGAATAATGTCATGTCATGAAGCAGAAGGAAACAAGGGAGGGTAAAACCAATTTAGAGGAAGCTTGCCAAGAAGCCAACTGAACAGTCAGGCCAAGGACATTCAAAGATGGCAGCAGGGTGAGGACCACAAAGTGGGAAAGGATTGTGAACATGATTCCAAAGAATTATTTTCTTCATCGTGGACAGCGGAACCACTAGGCTTGATTTCTAACATCCCAGTCCTGGATGCGCTTACAAAAGAGCTAGAAATCACACCACAGAGAACAGAGATGGACAGAGGAGCTGGATAACACTGAGTGTCTACAGATGAGAACTGTGCTAGTCACAACTCACAATTGAGAAGGCGATGGTTGACCAATGGTTAAAGTATCTGAAGGAGAAGAGGATTCCAAAGGGGGTGGGGATTCTCAGAGCTTACTAATACCTCAAAATGACAACAAGAAAACATCAATAACCCCTCACCCATCTTTTAAAATATTTATGAGGTCTAACTAAACCAAAATGGAGGCATTTTAAATGAGATTATCAGTAGGGAAAAATGAGCAATCTTTCACAACCAACACTTACCTCTTTACCAGGTTACAATTAACTGAGAGAGATAATGTAAAATTCCACTGTATTCATTTTTTGTTGATTCCTAAAAAGCATTTAATTCAGTAAAACAAAGTGATGCTTTATCAACTTCTTTCACAATAAGATGTTCCCTGTCCATAAATCAAAACCATTCAAGATTCCTTAGAAAATGTCACAACAGAAATAACCATTTGATGATCCTGTGATAATAAACAACAGGAAAAGCATAAAACAGGGAGATGTCTGCTCCCCAAAAGTATTTGCCACTGAGATGGAAGAGAGGCAGTACAGGGTGCAGGAGGGACTCCTTATGGACCACGGAGTCTGCCAAATGTTCCTTTCATAACCAGCACTGTGTCATTTGTATCAAACCCTGGCAGAGAGAAAAGAGAAAGAGAAATGAGAGAGTCAGAGAGAAAGATAAAGGGAAAGGAAAGGAGAGAGAGAGAGAGAGAGAGAGAGAGAGAGAGAGAGAGAAAGACAGTAAAAAATAGAGAGACAAAGAGAGAGACACACAGCAATATGGGGGGAGGAGGGAGAGACAGAGACAGAGATAGAGGAAAACAGAGAGATCCCTCAGCACTAGTCAATCCTGCCTGTGTGCCAGGCTTTTGGTGATTATCTCTGGTTTTGTCATTTGTTCAAATTAACTCCCATCAAAGGTCACCCTCTTGACCTTCCAGAGCCTCCTGGAAGAGACTTCTAATCAATCAAAGATGTTTGGCCTGGCCACCCACACAGGAAGGAGCAAGCCAATGAAGAATGTCCATTGCTCAGATTTCAACAAGCATTTGGGTGGACACCTTTAGGGCTCATCCATCAGTGTATGTGTGTACACACACACACACACACACACACACACACACACACATACATGTGCGTATGTGTATTGTATATGCACATATACATATATTTATGTATCTATATGTGTGTTTCTCTTTCTCTGTCTATATTTATCTTTCTATCCCATCCCACCTATCTTGCCCAGAGTTTGGTCCCTCAATATTTTTCCTTCTCTCATCTTCAACTTTTTCATATCTTTTGGGTCCATCTCTGCTATCTAGAAACATGCCCAGTTCACCCTCATCTTTCAAAAAAACAACAGCAAAAATACCTTTCACTTGACCCTGTCCAAGAAATCATCCTATCTTGATTTCACAGGCAAAAGCCAAGAAAACTGTCTAACCAGGAGGCCCTGATGCCACCCACTCTCTTCTCAGTTCTTTGCAATCTAATTTAGAGATTCTGCCTCCCAAATATCTCTTTTATTTGTCTTTATCTCTGTCCATGCAGCCACTGACCGGGTTCCATCCTATATCCTTGCCTGTCTCCAATCCATTCTCCTAACAACTGTCAAAGCAACCCCTAAAGTCCAAGTCTGACCTTCTCACTGCCCTGGTCACTAGTATTCCTCTAGTGGCTATTTGGGGGTCAGATACGATCTCCTCTTGTTGGTAAGCCCTTCACACCCTGACTCCAACCTACCTTTCAAACCCTTCTCTCACTCCAGTCAAATTGTCCTTGCTGTTCCCCACTCAAGACACTGTGAGACCCCATGTGCCTTTGTACAGGCTTCACACATACCTCCAATATTCTTCCTTCTCCTCACTCCACTAGAATTCTTCCAAGCTCAGTTCAAACATGACCTCTCACTTGAGGCTTTACCAGGTTCCCTGTCTGCCCCCTCTGTTTGCCCCTTCCCCCAATGACCTTGTATTTGCTTGTTTACACTTAGACATATACATGTTATTTCTCCTTGCGAGATGTGAACACCTTGAAGGGAGGTACTGTTTCATTTATGTCTTTGTACACCCAGGGCCTGGTGCAGAGCTCAGGAGGTGCTCCACAAAGGCTTGGGTGATCATCTTGATGCCAGGGAGCATTTATGACTTCTCCCCATCTTGTGGCTCTTAGGGCTTGGTCCCACTCCCCATGATAGCTGCCATTCTCCATCAGCTCAGCCTTCTTGTGGCTTCTCTCACTCCTCCTACTTGGGAGCGAGATGCTCACAGTTGGGATGGTGGCTTCACAGAAGAGCACACATTTTCGCACCAGAATGAAAGTGTCAATAGCTCCCCAAAACATCGTGGATGATAAGTCAGAGGCTCTTTCAGAAATGCTCCATTGTGGAGATGAAAAGCTCACTGTCAGCCTCAGTCACCAAGAAAGAGAAATGGAGACTGTTGCCTATTGTTCTGGTCACCAACAATTGGGTTGTTCAGCAGTGACCCAAGTGGATAAAAAGCCTATGTTCTAAATGAACTCCATCTCCTAGAGGCTGAGCATCACCAGTCCTTTCACCCCAAAGGGCATTTGTTTTCAAATGCAGCATGCCACCCTCTCCCTCAGATTAGCATGCCATCACTGGGGGAGAGAACACACACAAGGAGCATGGGAGGCCAGGGAACACGTATAGAAAGGCATGTGAGGAAGCCATGCAGCCATAGTGCATGGGAAGAGTAGCTCTGACAGAGCCACATCATCTAGGATGTTATTGTACAGGTTTCTTTGATGGTGAGGACATGTCAGTGCAGGATCTCTTGTCTGTACTTGGCATCTCTCTGTTTTGGCTGAGCTACCATCTCCCGGACTTAGGTCTTCAGAACCATTGACTAGCTCATTGTCCCCATCTGCTACAGAGTTATGGTCGTAAACTTCTCCCTCCCAAAGGGAGGCTGGGGTCTTTCTGTGCAAGACCCCTGGGATTATGAGCCTCCATATTTCCCCCAACAGCCAATCAGAGTGTCTCAAATGTAATTGTCTGTTCTTTGGACTAAACATATCTGGTGTTTGTTTCAAGTCTGTGGTCCCAGATGACAAGCTGAATTCATACTTGAAAATTCCTTTTAATACCTATTTAACCCCCAATAGGAATACTGTGCTCCCTAACATTTTGGAGATTCTATTATAAAATAAGCACTATGGAAACTGTGTAGAGGCTGGGGCTATGAAGAGTAATTTGCTCCCAAGATTCTCCATGACTGGGATGCAAATGAGGTTGAGTAAACACAAAAGTTAAATGGAGAAGTCAAGGCCAACTTTGAACCTCCCTTCACTGTCACAGATAAAATGTGAAATTACCCAGGGCTGGCAAAGGATCCTGGGGAACTCCACTGGAGACTTGCCAAGGTGGCTGAGCCATTGATGGCTTTCCTTTGGACCCACCCAACCATCCTTTCACATCTCTGTCTTTTCCACAGGAATAGCACGTGACTCTCATTTCATCAGGCATGTTGCTAAAATCTGGCTGAGCTCTGGGTGCCACATTCCAATGATCTCTCCCACTGGAAAAGTGTGTCAAAATAGAAACCAACGTTATTCCTCTACTATTTTTTTCTTTAAATATTGTCTTCATTATGAACATTTTTAGCATGAAATAAAAGCCAATTAAAAAGTATTTTTAGGAGTATTCAGAATAAAAAACTGTACTTAGACATAAATAACAGTAAGAACTAAGTAATTCCTAAAATTCTTCTATGATGCCTCTTCATATGTGTAAATATTATGATATAGTTTTAAGTAACATATACATTGTATTCCTAGTTCTGGTTTTAACTTTGCATTATTTTTTATTTAACATATTTCTTCTTTAAAAATATTTTTTTTCTCCAATTACATGAAAAAACAAATTTTAACATTCAGGTTTTCTTTTTTTTAAATGTTGAGTTCTAAATCCTCTTTCTCTTTCCTTCCTCTACCCCTTTTTGAGACGGTAAGGCTATACATGTGAAATACTTCCATACTAGTCATTTTATTGAAGAGAATGTGAAAAAGCAAAGAAGGAAGGGAGAAAGAAAGAAAGAAAGGAAAAAAGAAAGAAAGAAAGAGAAGGGAGGGAAAGAAGGAAGGAAGGAAGAAAGAAAGAATTGTATGCTTTGGTCTGTATTCAGACTTCATCAGTTCTTTCTCTGGAGGTTGAGAGCATTTTTTATCATGAGTCCTTCAAAATTATCTTGGATCTTTGTATTACTGAGAATTGCTAAGTCACTCACAGTTGATCATCATATAGTGTGGCTGTTATTCTGTATAATGTTCTCCTGGTTCTGCTCACTTCACTCTGTATCAGTTTATATAAGTCTTTCCAGTTTTTTTTTTTTCTGAAAGAATCCTGCTCATCATTTCTTATAGCACAATAGTATTCCATAACAATCATATGACACAAATTATTCAGCCATTTCCCAATTGATGGGTATTCTCTGAATTTCCAGTTCTTTGCTACTACAAAAAGAGCAGCTATAAATGTCCTTCTACAGATAGGTTCCCCCCCCCTCCCCTTTCCTTTTAATCTGTTTGGGATACAGACCTCGTAGTGGATCAAAGAGTATTCACAATTTTATAGCCCTCTATAGCCCTTTAGGCATATTTTCAAATTGCTCTCCAGAATGATTGAAACAGTTCACAACTCCACCAACATGTATTAGTGTTCTAGTTTCCCCACATCCCCTCCTACCTTTATTATTTTCCCTTTTTTTGTCTTATTAGCCAATCTAATAGGTATGAGGTAGTCCCTCAGAGTTCTTTTAATTTGCATTTCTCTAATTAGTAGTGATTAAGAGAATTTTTTTTTCATAAGCCTATAGATAGCTTTGATTTCTTTGTCTGAAAACTGCCTGTTCATATCCTTTTACCATTAATCAATTTGAGGAGTGACTTGTATTCTCATAAACTTGATTCAGTTCTCTGTATATTTGAGAAATGTAGCCATTATCAGAGATGCTATAATTTTTTCCCCCACAATTTCCTGTTTTCCTTCTAATTTTTCTTACATTGATTGTGTGTGTGTGTAGAAAACCTTTTTTTTATTTAAAATAATCAGAGTTATCCATTTTATATTTTGTAATGTTCTTTGTCTTTTTAGTCATAAATTCTTCCCTTAACCATAGATCTGACAGGTAAACTATTCCATGTTCCCCTAATTTGCTTATGATGTCACCCCTGATGTTTAAATCATGCACTGTATTTTGCCTTATCTTGGTGTTATATGTTGGTCTACATATCTGCCATACTGTTTTCCAGTTTTCCCAGCAGTTTTTTTAATCAAATAATGAATTTTTGTCTCCAAAGTTTGGGTCTTTGGGTTTATCAAACACTAAATTACTATGCTCTTTTACTACAATATAGTGTAGGCCTCACCTATTCCAGTGATCCATGACTCTAAGAGTAAAGAGTAACTTGAGCAGATCGTTTGATAATTACCACTTTATAATATAGTTTGAGATCTGGTCTGGCAAGACCACCTTCCTTCATATTTTTTTCAATTATTCCCTCAATATTCTTGGCCTTTTGTTCTTCCAGATGAATCTTGTTGTTATTTTTCTAGCTCTATACAATAGTTTTTTTGGTAGTTTCACTGGTATGGCATTGAATAAGTAGATTAATTTTGGTAGAATTGTCATTTTTATTATATTGGCTCAGCCTTCTTGTGAGCAATCAATATTTTTCCAATTGTTTAGATCTGACTTTATTTGTGTGAAAAGTGTTTTGTGATTGTGTTCACATAGTTCCTGAGTTTGTCTCAGCAAGTAGACTCCCAAGTATTTTATATTGTCTGCAGTGATTTTAAATGGAATTTCTCTTCTTATCTCTCCCTTCTGTGCTTTGTTGGTAATACATAGAAATGTTGATGATTTATTTCGGCTTATTTTATATCCTGCAACTTAGCTAAAGTTGTTAGTTATTTCAACTAGTTTTTTTCTTACTTATTTTCTTGGATTCTCTAAGTGTACCATCATATCATCTGCAAGGTAGGATAGTGTTGCCTGTTCTAAATCCTTCAATTTCTTTACCTTCTCTTATTGCTATGGCTAACATTTCTAGTATAATATTGAATAATAGAGTTAATAATGGGCATCCTTTCTCCACTTTGATCTTATTGGGAAGGTTTTTAGCTTATTCTTATACAGATCATGCTTGCTGATGGTTTTAGATAGATACTTGTCATTTTAGGGAAAGCTTCTTGCATGATTTGTTCTTGAGGACACCATGATGTCTGTGGAGATCCCTTCCTTTTCTAGAAGCTCACTGGACCTCTCTTTACTAATACAGTGCAGAATTTCACTGTCTGAGTCCAAGGTACATAGAGCTGCCTCTCAGGGGGTAATGTTAATGGGATTTAAGATCTTCCCCACCCATTAATAGACCTCACCATGGAGCCCATTAAGGGAAGCTTGCTTAGGGGAGGCTTGCTTATAGGAAAACTTTCACACCTTTTGTTAATTTCTAATTAGACACTGAGTCAGGAGGGTTGTGATGCCCTCTGGTTCTGAAGAAGGGTATATATATTCTGAGGTGAGGTTTTAATTTGGGACTCATTCATTGGAAGAGTGTTCTTGTGATTTGACCAGATGAGACTCTGGGTAGCCATTAAGGAGCACCCTCCCCGCCTTGAAAAAACCCAGATGTTGGTGCTTCTCTCTTTGGTGACTATGTATGTATTGCCTTGGTCAGAGATTTGGATCTATCTGTTGACTTGTGCTAATTTCTCAGAGAGTTAGAAGCCTTGTCTGTTGGTCTTTATTTCTCTGTTTGTATTTTCTCTATTTTCTTTGTTTCGATGTTCTCTGAAGTTCAGGGTGATGACTTTTCACTTGAACTAATGAATGTAATCAAAAAGATTGTTGACCCCTTGAGCCACTAGCTTTCCTCGTAAAGCAAATCTAAAAACCTGTGCTAGAGGCCATCCTGGGTATGCCAGTGTGGTTATCACTACACAGGATCAAAGCAGGAAAGTCTTCTAGATTCTTCACCATTCACTGAACTTGCTAACATGTTCCACAGCTGTCTATTTTTTCTCCTTTCTGAACCTCAGGAAGACATTTCCCTTTGTCCAGCTCTGGGCTACCTTTCCCTTCCACACCATCTTCCTGAGATCATTGGCAGTGGCTCAGCTGGGATATCTGTCAGTTTCTCCAACACTCAAGGATGGGCTCAGATGAAAACGAAAGACAAACAAGCACTGGGCAGTGTGGCCAGAGCCACAGGGCCCATGAAGGCAGAAGGATTGAGAGGTTCCCAGAGAGGAAGGTGACTTCACAGCAGGAGCGGAGCCAAGGCTGGAGCCAGGTCCTTGCCTCCACACCCAACATGCTTTCCACTGCACCCTCAACCTCATGGGAGCGAGAACTTCTAGAGACAGCCAAGCCCTCCTAAGACTCTAAGTCTCTGCAAATTACCTGCTGAATGATGTCTCATCATGGCATGATGAGTGACCTATGGGACATAGACCTCAAGGGGAGCCAAGCATGAAGGCTTGCTGGGGATGTACCCCAACAATAGCTCAGCATCCCAAGGCAACCAGGTCACAAGTAGCTTGAGGAGTTAGGGCAGCTGAAACAGGGAGATGCTGCAGGTGAGAAAGTATTCTTTCCAAGCCTGCCATCACTGCAGCAGCAGCAGCAACCCGAAGAGGGAGCCAGCAGAAGCAAGTCTGCAGTCACTGCTTAGGGGATCAGGAAGGAGACAGAATGGTCCAGGTAGAGTATGTGATTCTGAGAGGTGAGACTCAGACCCTTCTCCTAACCCTAAGGATAGCAGATACTGTGGGACATCAAGGAGGAATGTGGGAAGATTGATAACAAGGGTTCCGTGGGCCAGAAGGGCTGCACTCATCTTCACACTGGTGCAGAACTCCCAGACCTCTGGGCTCATGGAAACCTTGGTCAGGGAGGCACATCTGGGCACTTGGTGGTGGTGGAGGACTCAGCACTTAGAGCAGCTGGTGCCAGACTTTGAGGGTCCTAGGGGCTTCTCCCCAGAAAGCTAAGGCTTTTGTGGCTGCCCCTCAGCATGATTCCATTGTATGACAAATGAGTTTCACATATGACCCGTTTTCCTCTTCTTCCACGTGAGGGCAAGAGCTGAGCACAGTGCTGTCTGGATGGAGACTGGCAGGGGTCAAGGAGCTGGTATGTGTGATGGGGGAGCCTGGAGGAAGTGAACAGTGGACCAAGGGTGGGGCCTGAGCCCTGGAGGGAGGCCTTGGGGTGGATGCTTTCATTTCAGTCTCTCCACTGTACAACCCAGAGCTTATGCCTTCCTGGGGTGTCTTCTTCCAGAGGCTTACATTCTCAGAATCATTGAGGTGCATACCAGCCTCTCTGGATCCTTGTTTAGTTGATGCACAAACCCACCACCTGTTTGGCAGCCCCCCAACCACTGGTCTGCTCCCCTGGGCACTGGCCATGGTGCTTCTGGCTCATAGCATTGAAACTAAGCACCAGTGTGCCTGGCCATTTGAGGCAATGCAGGGGTCTTGGGAATGGTGGACACTGAGTGTGAAGGTTTGATTGGGTTGGTCTGCCAAGGCAATTTGGGGCTCTGGCTTAAACCTGCCATTTTGGTGAAATGTGCTGATTTTCAGTGAGAGTGGTCATCCCTTCTCAGCTGAATTCACTCTCTGGCAGCCTCCAAGGCTCTCTTGTCTCTTTGGTCATCACATGACACCCTCCAGTATTTGGAATGGAAAAAATTGCAGATGCCCTCTTCCTTCCATTGTTCTTTCCCCTCTCCCAAAAAGAAAGAAGATGGAGGCTGTTCAGGGACATTTTTCAACTCCTCAGAAATCCCTGGATGGAATGAAAGGTGGAAGGACTAGGAGTTCACTTTCACTTGCCCTCACTCTTCTTCCTCCCTGACCTGAGAGCCTGCTGGGCACCCAGCCACAGTTGGGAGACAGAGATCTGTGATGCCTGCCCTGGACTGATTCCCTCCAGCCTGGAAGCCTTGGGCATCCAGGGCACTGGCAGGGACTGGGTTATGGGAGCCTGTGTGAGAGAGATGGGAAGAGAGAGAGGAAATGAGCATTTATTAAGCTCCTATGATGTACTAGGCACCGTGCTAAGCTCTTGACAAATGTGATTTCATTTCATCCTCCCATGAGGTAGGTGCTATTATTATCCTCATTTTTAATAGTGGAATAAATGGAAGCAGGCAGAGATGAAGTGATCTGCCCAGGGTCTCACAACTAGGAAATGTCTGAGGCTGGATTTGAACTCAGGTCTTCCAGTTTCTAGGTGGTGCCTCCTAGCTGCCTGTTAGCATGGGAAAGGAACATTACCTTGCCACCCCCTTCCCCTTTCCTAGAGTGCTAGTGCTCCCCCATTTCCCTGTTCCTGATGGCCCAAGAAGCCCTGACCTCTCTTACACCCACTCCCCTGGACCCCATGAGATCCCTCGATCGTCTAGAAATGCTGCCCCTGGGAGTTTTCCATGACAACAAGGGGTATTTCCTTGCCTGAGTGCAAAGATCTCCAGCATGTTGTGGCAGCTTGGACCTAGCAGACCCTGTCTGTCTGTTGTCTGTCTCTGCCTTGAGCTCCCTGGACCTGTCTCTTTCAGTTTCTTCTACACGAACAATTTTCCCTTTAAGAATGGGTTGTGTATTTATAGAATACACAAGATTAATATAGGACCTGGTAAACTGGGGCAATTTTTAATTCAAACCAAATAAGGCATTCTAACAGATGCCTAAAAAGCCTCCAACTACTAAACCATTCACAGAAACAAACCCCACAGAGAGCAGCAGGGGCGGGGGTCAGACCTCTTCACACTCCCTAGAGTTTGTGGCCCATGGCCCAGATACCCACGGTCCAGAGGCTTCAGTGACCACGAGGTCACTGCCAACTCCCTTGAGAATCCAGGCAGTGACCCCAACCAGGCATCAGGCTGCAAAGCCAACAGAGTCCAGGGCCAAGAGGTGAGAGCCCTCAGGGGAAGCTGACCCAGACCAAGCAGAGAAGGGTCTGCTCCGGCTCTAGGGTTTGAGTCCATGTTAGTGCCCCCAGAAGGTCCCCCTCCTCGAACACCCACCTGGTCCTTGTGTGCAGCTTCAAGCTCCCTGAGATGTCCCAAGGACCTCCTGGGCACTCCCTGGGGACTCTGAGGCAGCGGTCCTATCTGTCTTTGACACTTAGCAGGCAAGTTGTCCGTGTGAGCTCCTCCCTCATATTGTACATGCTGGAAAGAGACAAGGGGGCTTCAGAGGAGAGCAGAGCAGCCTGGAGACCAGGTGGGACAGGGAGCTCAGGAGGAGGTGAGAACACAAGGCCTTAGAGCCCCTGGTATAGCCACAGACTGGAGCCTGCTTGGGTTTACCTGGCTACATTCAAACTTTGGCTTGGGGTGAGCTAACCCTGGGATGGCACGTGGTGTCCTGGTCCAGGGGCCTTGTATTTTGCCAGCTCAGGCTCTTCTGTGCCCTTGCTGGAAGCAGAAGAGGCATCTTTGCCCCACAGGGATTCTGCTGGGGAGGCTGAGATGGCTCAGGGTTCCCCAGACCACTGGGCTGACCTGACCCATGAGGAAAAGATTGAGAGCAGTCAAACACCACCCAGTGTACAGGTTAACACAACAACACATCAGAATTTATCTCCAAAGGGAAAATCTCAGGCTGCTCTTTGAAATTCTGTCCTACTAGTTCCATGAAGGGAACTGTCCCAAAGGACAGAGAACTCAGCTTTTGGGGAGGATTTGAATGTGGCTGGGGCTTGGTTGGAATCCATCAAGAAGTGAGTTGAGGACATACATGCCAACCACATTGCTGAGGGCTCACTGTCATGGTCCTTGTGGTCAAGGGCTTGTGGCCTGCCTGCCGTCTTAGGTTTTGATCATCAGGATTGGAGTGTTCATTTTCAGCTGTCTTAGCACCCTGGTCCAAAGAGCAGGAACCAAATATACCAGGACAAAGATGGCGGGGCAAGCTGCCTAGAGGCAGCTCTACTGTGACCAAGAACACCTCGTAGGCAGGAAGAGGTCACACACTCAGGCCAGGGTGAAAGGCAACCAAGGTAAGAGGGAGGAGAAAGGCTCTGGGGCTGGGAAACCAAGACTGATGTTGATCTGGAATCAGAAAGCAGGAACTCACCTGTGGTTTTCCCTTTCTCTATTTCTGACATATTTCTAGCATGTTCATAGGATTACCAAATTCAAGAAATGGAAGTGACCTTTTCCTCTCTATTGGCTCCTTCCCTACTGCCCACAAAGATGCCCAAGTCTCCTCCATCCTTAAAAACCCTTGTTGAACCTGCTACTATCCCTCCAGCTTAGGCTCTGCCCTTTCCCAGCCACACTTCTAGAAAAAGAATCTATGCTGGGGATGGAGAACCTGTAACTTCAAGGTCACATGTGGCTCTCTAGGTCCTCCAGTGTGGCCCACTGACTCAATCAAAACTTCACAGAACAAATCCCCTTAATAAAAGGACTTGTTCAACTAATACATTGTTTGTGCAATTGTGAACTGATCTAACCTTTCTGGAGAGCAATTCGGAACTATGCCTAAAGGGATATACAATTGTGCATATTGTTTGATCCAGCAATACCACTGCTAGGTCTGTATCCTCTAAAAATAGGAAAAGGACCCACACATCCAAAAATATTTATAGTAGCCCTTTTTGTAGTGGCCAAGAATTGGAAGTTGAAGGGATATCCAACAATTGGGGAATGCCTGAACAGGCTGTGGTATATGAATGTAATGGAATACTACTGTGTTATGAGAGATGATAAGCAGGTGGATTTCAGAAAAACCTGGAAATACTTCTACAAACTGATGCTGAGTAAGAGGAGCAGAACCAGGAGAACATCTTCACTTGGCAACAGCCACAGTGTGAGAAGGCTAACTTTGATAGACTTAACCCTTCTCAACAATGAAAGAACCTAAAACAATTTCAAAGGACTCATGATGGAAACTCCATCCACATCCAGAGAAAGAACTTTAGAGCCTGAATTTGTTGTTGTTTCATTTTGTTTCTTCCTTCTCATGGTTCCTCTCATTGGTTCTAATTCTTCTTTACAACATGACTAATGTGAAAATATGTTTAATATGAATGTATATGTAGAGCTTATATCAGATGGCATGCCTTCTTAGGGAAGGGAGTGAAAGGGGGGGGGAAAATTTAAAACTCAAATTCTTATGGAAGTGAATGTTGAAGACTAAAAATAAATTAGTTAATTTTTATTTTTTAAAAAAGGATTTGATCTGTAAAACTTGGACTCAGTCAAAAGACCACACCCAAAGATCTAGAAGGCCACATATGGCCTTGAGGCTGCAGGTTCTCTACCCCTGGTCTACACTCATGTGTCCATTTCCTCTCTTCTCAGTCTCTCCAAGTTCACCAATAATTTCTAAATCATCAGATCCAATTGTCTTTTCTTGGTCCCCATCCTTTTTGACCTCTTGGTTGCTCCTCTGTTGCTCCTCCCTCTGTTGCTCTGTTGCTCCTCCCTCCCTTTCACTTGGCTGCACTCTCCTCTCTGGGTTTTGGGGACCTTACTCCCTTTTGGTTTGGGGCACTCCCTTCCCCCTTAAAGCCAAGGGCTAGCCAGCAGAGATGTGGCTTTTGTTTTGAACCAGATCTGTACCCAGATGGGCAGTATTGGGAGTGGGGGTCCTGTGGCCCTCTCAGAAGCTGGAGATAAGAGCACACAGCTTCATGGCCCTTCCCTCAGGGCAGGAATCATCACCTCTTAGGAAGAGGTGGGGGAGGCTCCAGAGCCATCGCTCAGTGCCTCTCCAGAGCCCTGGGTAGACAGCCCAAGCAGACATCCCGATCCTCCACCCTGGGACACACCATCGACATTATAACGATATGATGGGTTTGCTCACACCTCTATGGGGACAGCGCCTTCTCTCACCATACTCTAGATTGAGCCTCAGTCCATACTGGCACTGAGGTTCACACAGGTCACACAAAGCCCTCAGCACAGAACAATGAACCAAAACTTTCCCTCCCGGCATATTCTTGTGTGACGGATGGCAAAGGAAGCAGCTGATTGTCCTCCACCCCCGCTGAGCTATCTTTGCTCCGTGGCTGCTGTGGTCCCCTGTCAACACATCAGCCTTCTCTGCATCACCAGGCTTGCACAGCTGGGAGCGGCTCTATCAGCCATGTCAAAGTAGAGTAGCAACCAGGACCCGAGCAGAGCATTCTCCAGCAGGAGCTGGGTTGCTCAGCCAAGCAAAGGACACTGGGCAATTCTAGCAGGCTCTGACCCAGGGACCCCCTGTGCTGTCAGGTTATATTATGGGCAGCATCAGCTGGGGGTGCCCACAGGTGCCCACATGCCACTCCCACCATGTGGGTATCAGGAGTGTCCTGGGTAGAGGTCCCTCCACAGGCAAGGGGAGAGCCACACCTTCCCATAAGTCATATGAGAGGCAAGGCAGTTTGGTGGTGAGCACGTTCGACCCAGAGACAAGACATCTGGGCTCAAATACCACCTCAGACACTCACTGGCCATGTGGCCCTGGGCAAGAGAGGGGGCTCAGTGGGAGGAGCACAGAGCTGGAATCAGAAAGACCCAAGTTCAAATCTAGCATCGGATGCTTACCAGCTAGATGACCCTGGGCAAGTCCCTTAACCTCCATCTGATGCCTCAGTTTTTGCATCTGCAAAATGTGGATGAAAAGAGCACCTCATTTCCAGAGTTGTTACGAGGATGGAATGAGTTATTCAGAGAGTGCTTTGCAAATTTTAAAGCTCTATAGAGTATACCTAAATAAGTAAAATAATAATGATGATGAGCATTTCAATTGCACTTTTAGGTTTGCACACAAGCTTTCTTGACCTCAGCTTGCTCATCTATTCAATGGGTAATTCCAGAAGGATTCCTACCTCCTAGGTCATCATAAGAAGAGCACTCTATACACCTTAATGTAGGACAGAAATAGGAATTATTCTGGTCTTTACAGGTGCCCAAATCAATGTTCACTGGCATTGAGTGCCCACTCAAGCGGTTTCTCCTTGAGAGCATAATTGAAGGGACTGACTGTGTGAGTCTAATCCAAGAGATGTGGACTTGGTTTGGAGGTGACCACCATAGACATCCCACTATGAGGCTTCAGGGTGTGTAGATATGGCCCCAGGGCTCAAAGGTTGTGCCAAGTGAGTATAGGCACTGGTTGGGTCCTTTAGGTTAGAAAGGCTTTGAGTACAGCACCAGCAGAAATATTGCCTCTTCTAGGCAGAATCAGCCTCACTGAGTCCAGAGGGGCTGGGCAAAGTGCATCACCTGCCCAAGGACCAGTTGGCATACATCTTGGCCGTGCATCTATTAAACAAAGGCAGAGACTAAATGGTCCCCTATTCCATACGGCCCCTCCCACTTTAACCCTGGTGGTATTAGAAGTAGAACATGGTAATGAAGGGTGATAAAGACTTCACTTTTTATGTCATACACCAACATTAACAAAGAAATTTCTACTTTAGTCATTTGGTTCTTACCCCACAGATAACATCGTACTGCAAGAACTGAATCCCAGAAATCTTGGCATTTTCCCTTCAAATGAAGCCACAAGAAGGAAGAAAAACATAGTTAAAGAGAAAGCTGGCTCACAGGTTCTCCCTGAAGAGGCAAAACAAGGTGCTGGATGAACAGGTTTGACCACACATCCAAAGTCAACAAGAAGCTTCATTTCATGGGAGATCGGGTAATCTTGTGTTGTGCTTATGACTAATATTTGCAAAAAGAGCACCACGAAAAGATCTGCACCATCTTGCCAACATCAATTTCAGAGAATGAGGAGGCAAAGGAATTTTATGGAAAGCTCAGTAAGACCTTCCAAATTAATTCAACATACACTCTGACAGTCAGTGACTCTGCTGCAAAGAAGAAAAGACAGTGAAAAATGTGTTGGAAAATAAAGCACTGGAGGAAGAAACAAGAAAGAACAAAATCTTGAAAAGTGAAGAGAAGCTTCCTATCAGTCTAACATAAATGCTTTCCTCAAGAAAATATTCAGGAGTCATTGAACTTCCAAAAACAAAACAAAACAAAACAATCACAAACCCTCGAACTGATTGTATATGAATGAACAGGAAAAGATGGGTTATTGATGTGGGAGTTATTTAGGAATCTTCCATTTGAGAAAAGCAAGTCACACCCACAGATTTCTTAGAGCAAAGGCCAAAGTCAACCTCATAGTAGAAGAAAAAAGAATAAAAGTGAGAAGAGTTTACAATGTGAACCAGCTCCAATCTGGCTGCCTTGAGTTCTTCATGTCAAAAAACAAGAAGCAAATAGAAGAATAGACAGTGGCCCAGGCTAGCACTATTCCTAAGGAAGTTCAACGTTCCAAAGTCCATCCCACAACACGGAAGACAAAGGAGCCTAGAGACTGCTTTGACCTCCTTGTCTGGCAGGAACATGGCAGCCACTGGTGTATAAAATCACTGAGAAGGATGGAAGAAGAATATGAGTGACATCACCTCGGAAAACAGTGAGCAAAAATGGAGACAATCATATATGAAGAAGTCTGGGCAAGGGACCCCACTGAGCAGAGTTGGTCAAAAAGCATTTAAACTGAAAATGATGGGCATAAAGCAAAGTAAGGTGCAGAACATCCACCAAGAGGTTCATGACAGACTCTTCTCCATCAGGAACAGTGGAGCCTCCACATCTGGCATCCCCCACGTGCTACATGAAAAGGTGGGAAGACCACTAGAGAAAACACCAGGGGAAGGAGGAACTGGACTATCCCCAAATATTTGAGGAAAGCCAGTGCTGAAGAGGATCCTTTGTGGTTTCTGGTCAGATGGTGGCACTGAGCAGCCCTGCTCTCCTGGTTATAATAAGAGGACAACAAAAATTGAGAAAGAGCACTAGGTAGAAAGAGTAACGATGAAGAAATTCAAAGAGAAACAAGAGTAAGCTCATTCATCCAGCTCAGGAAGGCGTAGAAAGTCAGCTCCCTGCCCATGCTGGGGAGAGCTCAAATAAACAAGCCAGAACTCCCCCCAGCCATAGGTCTGGGCACCTCAAACCTGGAAAACTCTGCTCCCAGGAAGTGGGCCCCACAGGCTTAGACAAAGCAGTGTGTGTGTGTGTGTGGGGGGGATCAAAAACCTGCAGCAATCAGGCCATTAACATGGGACCAGGCAGGAGGCAGAAATTCTGACTGAAGGGCCCTACGGAGCCCCAAAGTCCAGAGTACTCCAGTCTCTGATGCTCTGGGGGCCTTGAAAACCAAAGCATTCTGACCCCAGACAAATCAGAGAATAGGGATCATAAGCCTATCAGTCATCTGGATGTAGACACTGGGAACTTGGGGAGCCATCAAGGGCAGGAACAAGGAGGGCTCATCCAGGAGGGTGGAACTGAGGCAAAGTCTGGATGTGGAACTGGGACCAAAGATTGGAGGCAAGAGGAAACCGAGTAATAATAATAATAGCAACTGGCAGCTAACATTTATCTGGTGCTTAAAGATTCATAAAACACACATGCACATACGGATTCCATATGTATGTGATCAGACACATTTAAATGCACAATCTCCTTCCCTCTCCACACCACCCAGTGAGGCAGCTGCTGCTCTTATGGCCAGAAGTAAAGAAATGATGAAATCGTGAATCCAGAAGAAGAGAATAATTCAGCGACAATCCAACCAGACAGAGCTGCAGAGAAAAAAATAATTTGGCTGGGCCACCAGAACTCCTAGAGTTCCTGGAAGAAATGAAACCAGAGATAAAAAAAAGAAATAAATTTATAAGTGAAATGAGTTCTGGAGGAAAGAATCAGGAGAAGAAATAGCTTAGAACTGAGGGCTGAGAAGACACAATTTTCGTGGTCTCAGTTAAGAGACTGGTTTTCAAACTATTTGAAAGAAGGGAGAACATTTGGAAAACTAATGAACTTTGTTATGAGTAGGAGGGAGAAAAGTAACCAAGAAAATGTACCTAATAATCCACACCCTGACTCGCTCACTTGCCTAAAAAATCTTTATGAGAACAAGCTGAACACCCATTAATTCAATTCAATCAGCATTTATTAAGCTCCTACTGTATGCAAAGAGACTGGGATTAGGCGCAAGGGATACAGAATAAAACACTCAATCCCTGCTGTCAAGGAGTTCTCATTCTCCTGGGGGACATGCAACCCTGACACGAATAAGGGCAAATCCTGTACAGGCATACAAGGGGGAGTGGAGGCAGACCAATGTGAGGACCAGGAAAAGCTCCAGGCAGGAAGGAGCTGAGCTGTGTCTGGAGGGAAGCAAGAAATTCTAAGAGGCTGAGGTGAAAAGGAAGTGCCCCCAAGACATGGAAACCACTAATGCAAAGGCCTGGAGGTGGGAGATGAGATATCCTCTATGGAGAACAGAAGCAATTTTTTAAGATTATAAGTTGCAAAGACTTTGGTGGTGATTTCTTCACTGGAAATTTCCTACACCAGCGAAATCCCAAGTCTGTACCAAAATAAGAGAGGAAGGAAGGGATGGAGGGACAGGATGGCAAAAATGGATGGTAAGCTTACTTTAGCATCAGGAAGATTTGGGTTCAAGTTCTACCTTCGACTGTGTCGCCCTGTGCAAGTGACTTCTTATGCCCCAGAATTTCTTCAAGTAAGAGAAAAATGGCAGAGGTGCTTTGGCAGCGGGAGTGTCCTCACCTGGAGCTCCTTATGATGATGAAATCTTCAGTCTGGACAAAATTCAAAATGTAAGTGGGTTTGAAAAACGGACCCCCTCCTTCCTTAGAAGATGGCTGAGGTGTAGTTCATCTGAAAAAGATCTGGAGGGTTGAATGAACCACAAGCTCCATCAGGAGTCAACAGTGTGAGGTGGCAGCCAAGAAAACATATGTGTTGTTGGGCTGTGCTAAGAGGGACAAAGGGAGTGAGAGTCCCCGTGCTCTGCCCTGGTCTGATGCGATGTGACAACAGAAAGAAGACTAGCCATCACTCGTCACCCTCACAACAACCCCGGCTGTAATGATCTCCGTTTTACAGCTGAGGAAACTGAAGCGGGCAGCAACGAGCTGACTTGCCCAGGATCTCACAGCCGTGTCTGTGTGCGCTGTGGCTCCCCCAGCTGCCTCATTCCATCTATAACCATCTATGGGCGATCGTATTGTGTTCGGTGTCGGCACATCCCGTTTGAGGAAGGACTTTGGGAAGCTGGAGGATTCAGAGTACAACTCGGAGGCGGAAAGGCTGCCCCTTTGTGCCAGGCTGTCTCAGCTTGGCCCTGGAGGACTGAACCGGGACCGGTGAGTGGAAGCTACAGGAGGGCAAATGTAGGAAGGAAGAACTTTCTGAGGAGGGAGAGCAGCTAGCCTAAAGAGCCGTGTATCTGGCCGTGCTCGCCTTCGCGAAGGGCTTCCGGCCTTAGCTGGACAGCTCCTCCTTGGGTTTGTTGCAGGGACGTAGTCCAGGGCTAGGTGGCCTCTGAGAACCCTTCCAGGTCCGAGGGCCTAAGAACCCAAGATGTGCCCAAAGCTATCTTTGGTCCAGGGGGAACTGGTCCCCAGATCCTGCCTCCACGGTTCCCACGGGTTTCCCGCTTTCCTCTCCGTTCTTGGTTATCATTTCAAATGAGAACCAAGGAATTGCTCGCCACCTCCGCGTCAGAGAGAATGATAATGAACATTTAAGAACTCAGTTTTTGACAGGCATAAAATCACTGAAAATAAATTTCACGGTGGAGTGCTCCGGGAGCAGCCGCACCTTAGGCTCCCGATGACGAGCATCTCCAAGCTTGTCAGCCCTGAGGGCATTTTACAGACGGGGAAACCAAGGTAGACCAGAGAGTTCTGGGTTATGTGCATCCCCTTACCCCCACCAGAGTGGAAGCCAGGGTTGCCTTGAGGCACATTTCAGGCTTTTCCCGAGATGCCCAGGGATTGCGTGCATAGAAGGGCACCTGGGTGTATTTAGGCGTGCAAGCAGGATTCACAACTGTGTCAACCTGTGGGTGTGTTTGGGTGAGCACACCCATGCTCCATGGGCACTGCCTCGTCCCAAAAGCAGTGAGCTGGTTCAGCTCAAGGGCCGCCTTCTACAAGGAACCCTCCGCATTCCCCATAAGTCCTTTCCACCCCTGAAACAATAGGTGTGTGGGCGTGGCTTCCCCCAGCAATGTCAGCTACCTGAGCAAAGGGCCTGCCTGCATTTTGTTTTAGCGCAGTGCCTGGTACTAAGCAGTGCTTAAGAAAGGCTGCTAGAAAACAAAATGTCCACGTGGGAAACCCAGGGTCCTCTCCTCATCCACCGAAGTGGGGGAAATGATGATTGGCAGTGATAGGACTGGAAGATGATTCAAGAATCATAAGGTAGGATCGGGGAAAGAGGGAGGAAAAGGGGAGTGGAAAGGGAAGGGGAGGGAGAAGGAAGGAAAGAAGGAAGGACAGAGGGTGGAGGGGGGAAGGGAAAGGGGAAGGAAAAGGGGGTGAGGAAGAAGAGAGTGTGAAAAGGAGAGAAGAAGAGGAGGGGAAAGGGAAAGAGAAGAAAAGGGAGAGGGAGAACTGTTGCTCCCAGGCTCCTGCATAATCATAGCAGTGCTAGCTGACAATGAAATAGTATTTCAAAATGTGTGAATCAGTTCACATACTTAACCTCATTTGATCCAAACAGAACATCCAGCGAGCTTCCCATTTGGGAGGCAGGTTGGCCTATGGGCAGAGCACTAGACCCAGGGTGAATCTTGTCTGAGTCCAGATCCTGTCACTGTCCCTAACTGTGTGACCATGAGACAGTTATTAACCTCAGAGCCAATTTCCCCATCCACAATCTGAGGGTGCTAATAGGTGTACTAAATACCTCACACGATGATTGTGATTATCAAATAATCTCACCTTTGTGAACCTTACAGTGCTATATAGAAACCCTGAGAATGACAATTATCTCACCTTACAGGTAGAGTCATAGTGCCAGCTCTAGCAATGGACCCACCACCCTGTATGAGACCAGTGGGAAGCAGCAGCAGGGCGTGGCCAAAAGACAGACATGTTATCCATGAGAGTGCCTTGGACCTGTCCACTCAGCCCACTTGTTCTTGTGGGAGAGTGTGCTCCGGCTTTAGAGGGTCTGGAAGGGTGAACACCATGTTACTATTTTTCTATGTCATTTTGTTAAATGCATTTGCTCTGAACTAATTGTATTCTCTGCCTTATAAGCATAAGTAAAAACATGGGTAGGGGCTCATGAGTCATGGCTTTTTGAGTGGGTGTAGATAGGAAAAGTGCTTTGAATTTGGGTTAACATTTCTGGAGGATATGTATATGATAAGGGGCCACACCAGACTCTATTCACAGACGAGAAAACTCAACAGGTAAATGATTCCTCCATGGCCACAAACTGAGTGTTTGAAGGGCGATTTCAGTGTAGGCCCCTCCTGATTCAAGGCCCAGGGCTCTGACTTTAAGCCTGATGCTTCTAAAAAGATGGGAAAGGGGGGGGGGGGGGAAATCAAGCAACAAGGATTCACTAAGCTCGTACTATGCACTGGGAGCTGTGCTAAGTGCCTGGGAACTAAAAAGAGAACTGAATCTCCTCTGTCTTCAAGAAGCAGGCATCCATTCTATTGGGAACAGCTGGGATTTCCCCTCCTAGGGTAACAGTGAAGTCCAGTGAAATAATCATGGCACGTTACAAGTGCTTAAATAAATGCTCTTCCCTTCCCTGTACACTTGGCCATTGTGGCTGCCATGTTTTGATCATTTACGTACATTCTTGACAAGTACCAATATTTCTGGTTCCCTTGGCAGCTGAAGCCTCCCGTTTCCTCCCATTCCCTGGCTTCAGCTGGGGGATCTTTTCTAAGGAGCTGCCAGGTCCCACCCACCACACCCATCAGTATGTCTCTGACAGGTGCCAAGGTGCTTTTTTTCCTCATTTGCAAAAAATGAGACATGATCCTTGCTGTCCCATTATCTGTTTTCTTTGTGAACAGGAGACCCCCCAGTTCGGCAGTCAGGCAGTCCAGCAGTCTGGCATTCCTTTGCCCATTGTAGCTGGCTTCAATGGGTGACCAAGCCAATGCACCGGGCAGTCGGCTGCCCGGGGTGCCTCCCAGCATCCCTTACTTATTTGCTTTTGATGGATTTTTGTTTTTTTTACCCCAGAAGGGTCTCTACCTTCCTTTATCTAAGCAAATAATATTCAAAACTTAAAATTGCATCATTTTTGTTCCATTGCCTTTGTATGACTCTCTGTAGTCCTCCATGGTGTTCCACTATGGCATGGAAGTATGACCAGGGGTCTGGAAGGCTATGTCTCTGAAAGGCTCTCCGGGGAAGAGCCCTTCTGTCTATTCCTCCAAACCTCTTCTCTGGTCTTCCCCATCTCTCCTCCTAGGCCACAGAGGGATGATGGAAAGAGTGCTGGATCTGAGGGTCTAGGACTTGGACTTGGCCACTTACTACCTTGTTACCTTGGGCATGTCATTTCCTCCCCCATCCTCAGCTTCTTCATTTCTAAATGAGGAGAAGGGACCCTCTTTCTTTTCAGGTCTTTTCTGACTGCAAATCTCAGTTCTATGATCTCTGACACCTGCTCTGGCCTCATGTTCCTCTTCCACCATTTTAGGTGTCCCTATACATCATCCACCATAGGCGAAACCCCTTGTCCCCTCTAGGGTCCATCCTGCATACATTCACTTAAACTCTGCTGTTCCTGCCCCACACAGACATGCTCTTGAGCAGAAGGAATGCCACATCTCCATGGCTCATGCCCCTGAAATTCCATCAGTAAATGAGCCTGGCAGTGCCCTGGCAAGCTATCCACACAGGTCAGGGGCTAGCATTTTACCTTCCTTGAGACCTGGGGGATGCTGGGAGTTCGATGGTCAGCCCCTGAGAAGGTCTCAGCTTAACAAGAGCCAGCATTCACGGAGCCCAGAAAGGTCAGCAAAATGCCTTCCATGTAGCATCTCATTTGATCCTTGCAACAACCTGTAGGACAGGAGGGATTCAGATTTTGTCCAAGAGCCAGGGTGGGTGTCATTAGGCAGTGAAAGGAGTGGAAATGGGGGTGATTGGTGGCGATGCTTTCAGAATCTTGGTCCTGATGGGGAGGTGAAAGAGGACAAGCTGAGAGGGGTCAGGGGAGCTGTGGGATGAAGAATGGATCTTTTAGGCTAAAAGATCTAAGGAAGAGCTGGATCCCCTGGGAAGATGGCCCTGGGCTCTCCCCCACCTGCCCTGCTCCCTGATTTTGGCAGGATCCTGGCTGGCTCAGCGACAATCGCTTGGTGGGGAAGCCCCTATTCTTTTTCTGGTTCCCTTTGGCTACTGAAGAGAGAAGTGAATTGAGTTATTACCCCTGGAGGAATGCGCCCCACAGAAGTCAAGATGGAAATGTAGGGAAAGTGAGCCCATTCAGCCCTTCTGACAAGCTGAGCTCCTTCCACCTCAAACGGGTCTCCCAGTCATGGCTGTAGTCCCCCCTGGGTTCTGCTCCTTCCATGAGGGACAAAGGTCCAGGAGCCCATAGCCAGTAGATGACTCTCATGGCCAACCTGCACAGTGGTTCCCAGTGAAAAAACCAGAGTAAGTTTTCAGCTTACAGCAGGGTGAGCCTGGCTGCAGGGGGAGGGGTGGGGAAGAGGCAGGTCCATTCCCATGCTTCTATATGTGAGCCAACAAACCCTACCATGGGTACTACTGCCTGTCAACAGCTTGGGACTTGTCTACCAAAATCATCTGTGTGAAAATAAGCTGTTCCAGATGTGTGCCGACCCTGCAACAGAGGCCCCTGACTTTGAAAGCCTGGCTTTCTGGTGCACCTGCAGAGAGAGGGGAAAATCCGCTGGGCCATGGCCCAGTGGGCATCAAACTTTTGTTCAAGGCTGTGTCTGACTCATGCTCAGAGACAGGCCCCCATCAGCTCAGACTCCAGAGATTCCAGAGACTACAAGCCAAAAACCCTCTACGTGAACCTGAGGAAGAGCTCTGGGCTGGCCAGAGGGTCATCCCCTAGCCCTCTGTACTGGTTCTTAGTGTCCTGGATTGTAAAAGAAGAGCTCGATTGCTCTCTGGGATCTCTGAGGAAGCTGCCAGCTCCATGTTAGTTGGGATTATGGCCAACAGGGGATGGGAAGACCCCCAGAGATCACTTCCATTGGAGCACAGCAGTTCTGTTGACCTTGACTGTGGGTGCCATCACCTCGAGTCTGTGTTTCTTCCTAGGACCCCTCCAAACAGAGGCCCAAAGTCCTGAAGGAGCCCTGAAGAGCCAGAATACAGGAAAACAGTGCATGGTTTTCTTCTCTGCGGTGCCTTTCTCACAGTTTCCAGAACCTTCAGGAAAACAAGTTCCAGCTTTGGGTGGGAGTTTACCACTATTTACTCCCTGAGTCCTCACAGTTTTGTGAGGTGATGCTGGTATGACAGCCCTCATCTTAAAGCACTCTGTCAGGAGCTATTATTATTGCTTATTATCCTCACGATTAATAGTAGTGTTACCAATCCACACATCACAGAAAAACCATGTGCTTCCAGCAGCCACCTTGTCCACGGCCTCCTCTGCTCCTGTGACATTTGGGGACCCCTCGGAAGCTCCACAGCTGATCCAACAAAAAACCTCGTTATGGTTCCCCTCCAGACCCACCCCTTGTGGCAGCTTCCACCCCTGAATTTGGATGGCACTTGTCAGTGATGGGGAGAGCTGACTGTTTGCCCTAACGAATATTTTTCTTGCTCTGCATCATTGCTCTTTCCCTTTACTGACTTTTTTTTAAAAAGAGTGTCATGAGGCTTCTTGCCTGGGACCTAAGATAGCTTAAATATTAATGAGCACAAGAGACTGGCAGGATTCATATTTCTTTTAATTGACACTTCTTGGGGTTCTTGCCTAGAAACCTTTGCTGAGCCAGTGGCAGATAAAATGATGGCAGATCCCATATGTAGCAAATTCAGCACAAGCAATCAGTGCCTTGAGCTGAGCCAGCGATCTGCCAAGGCTTCATTGACAGCATCAAATGGAGTAGCCTCATATCCAGATGTCCCAGCCTCACCAAAGAGCATGGTGGAGGGAGGGCCAAAATGGCACCCCTTGCTCTGTTCACGCACAAGTTGGAGGTTGACACATGCACAGGGGCAGCAAACTACAGCCCAGGGGAGGGACTGTTGGGTCAGTCGTGAGTTTTGGTCCCTGTAACTCTGAGAGAGGGTCCTGCAGAGTAGGTTTTGGTAAAACCAGAGCTGCCTGTGTTGGGAGACAGGTGGAGACCTGTGTTTAGGCAGAACACACACTGGCTTCCCCCTTAGCTGTCTGAGGGCACATATATATTTATGTATCCACACACATTCACATGTGTATCTTCACACATGAGAAGGGACCAAGAAGGGTGAAGGGTTAGGACAAACCTTCAGGGCCAGCCAGAGCTTAGATGGCATGCTCCCCAGCTGTGATGTCCGGAGATATACACATGGAGACAAAAGACAACACCTTGTCCCCCACTATAAAGAAGACACTGAAAAAATTCCTCAGTGGAGAATGAGAAGTAGAAAGTGTAAGGTAAGACCTCAAAATGGATCCCCAGATAAAGAGGCTGAGAGGCTGCACTTGCAGGCACTGGATGGCTGCCCTCTCCATGCCCAATGGGCATTGAAGCTGGGTACTGGAAGATTGTCAGCACAGGGCACCCACTGGCCCAGGGTAGCATGTGCATGTCTCTCCTTCCCCACAAGGCAGGTTATTGGTTCACCTGCATTTTGGGGCAGGAACAAGGGTTTATCCCAGGACCAGTGGGTCACAGTGCAGTGTAAGCAAAGCTTGTTACTTCTGGAGGGGCCACAGATTCAGCCAATGACAATCCAATGTGTCTCAGAGCCCCAGCCCGTGATAGCACAGTAAAAATGAGGAGCTTCCATATGGGAGCTTGTCAGAGAATGAGAACCAGCCGGCAGGACTCTGGATGCGTGACCAGTCCTTGTGGGCACACTAACACCAGTGCTGGGGCTCAGCCCCTGGGAAGCCTGGGGCCCTGAGGGGCTCAGGAAGAGGAGGAGAGGAGAAACAGCACAGCGGAGGATTTGGGCTCAGGCCCCACCCCTGACCCAGACTGGTTGTGGTCACTGGTCTAAGCCCTGGGAATACTGAGAGATGAAGAGAAAGACCATTCCTGCCCTCAACAGTCCATAAATGAAGCTGAAAAGGGGAAGGGGCAGAAGGGAGGTGGCCAAGGGCAGGGGACTGTTGCCTGGGCCTTCTCAATGTCCCAGACAGCTAGGAAATCACCAGAGCCAGGTAGGATGGACCTCCCTTCTGACTCAGGAGAGGGTGGTTCTGTACCGATAAAACCATGACCTGACTCAAAGGAATAAATGTGTGAATGCTGGCCCCCGTGCCATGTCTGGGGCTTGTGTTTGAATCCTGCTCCAGACACTGCAACGTTCCTCTTCTGTAGGACATTGACTCCCCTCCTTTGTAAACCTTGAAATGGTACAGGTGGTGTTTCCATTCTGGCCCCAGCAGCAGCTCGGCTCATACGTGAACCCCAAGCTTGGAGCTTCTGTGGCATGAATGGAAAATGGAGGGATGCTCAGTCCCTCTCCTTCTGCCCAGTGGGGTGTCTTGGAGAGGCATCAATGCTTCTTACCAAATGGGCACAGCCACAGTCTGGCCTCCAATCAGAACCCTCTGCTTTTCTTCTTCCCAGGTTCAGCTCCTTCCTTCCCAGCCCAGTCCAACCAGCTGGACCATTTCCAGGGGCTGAGTTCATTACCCATCTTTTCCTAGCTCCTTGTGGTGGGGGTGGGGAGAGACAAGCCAGAAGTGGAGGTGGATAGGAGAGCCTGCTTCCAGGAAGTGCCCACCTCTGCAGCCAGGCTCAGGTAGGAGGCAGCCTTAGTGACCTGGGGCAGGGGCTCCTCAAAATCAGACACACTCCAAGATGCAGTGATGGAGGAGAAAGCAGCAGGTGCAGAAGGCGGCACATTTCACTGAGATTAAGTAACTCTTAGAGATGGTAATTAGATTCTGGCCAGAGCTTCCAGGCAGTGCCTGGTCTCTCCCACTACCGACTGATCTCAGGAAAGACCAGACCTCCTGGCTGTTGGAGGAGTTTCAGCTGCCTGTCCCTGCTGCCACTAAGTAAAACAAAACTCTGACGACCATCCCCGCCCCCCACCAGCCTGTATGTTAAAATGGAACCTCTTAAAATCTTACCACGATGAGTGTGTGAGTGAGTGTGTGTGTGTGTGTGTGTGTGTGTGTGTGTGTGTGTGTGTGTGTGTGTAGATAGATGTGTGCAGACAACATAAGGACTCTTCAGGGGTTAGGTCTGACCAGGCTGGGAAGATTGACCAGGTGGGTAGGTATCCTGAGAGAAGTCGCCAGGAGCTTTGCTCGAGGGGGCACTCCCTGAAGATGGATGCAAATGACCTGAGGAAAGTGGAGCCTAGTGCTGTGGTGAGAGCAGCCCACCAAAGTCGGGGAACTGGCCCTGTTATGTGCAGGCTCCACAACCAAGGGAAAGGCTTAGCCTTGAGGAGTCTTAGTCTCCCCATCTGTAAAATGGTGATGGTAAGACTTGAACCATTTCCTCACAGGGCTCTTTGAAGGATCCTCACTGGCCATTTCCTTTTCTGGATCATTTTGCAGGTGAGGGCAACTGAGGCAAATAGGGTTCAGTGACTTGTCCAGGCTCACACAGCTAGGATGTTGTTATGGGTATTTGAAGATCTTCCCTGCCCCTAGGCACTTTGCTAAAGTGGCTATGTGACCCTGAGAACCTTCCCCTATTTGAAAGTATACTCTGCCCCTTAATAGGCTGAATGTAGTCACACGGAGCCTGTGGCACCAGGCTTGTTATTCGGGAATGCCCATGCCTTGTAGCTTTGTGATTGGGCAGTGGGTCAAGAGGGCTGTGACACTCTCCGAGCCAGGAGAAGGCTATACATACGTCCTAATGTGAGGTTTTGCTTTGGGACTCACTTTGAGAAGAGTTGTGTGATTTGGCCAGAGGAGACTCTGGGCAGCCGTTGAGCCCCCCGGCTGTGAAAAACCCAGATGTTGGTGCTTCCCTCTCTGGTAACTGAATAGGTAACTGATGTGATGGTCAGGCGCTGGAAGCCGTCTGCTGATCTGTTTTTCTGTCTGCTTGTAACTTGTGTTTGCATTCTCTGAAGTTCAGGGTGCCGACTTTTTCCCCTGAACTAGGTAAATGATGTGTGTTTGATTGATTAAAGTGAGACTGTTAACCCATTCTGAGTTGCTTTCCTTTAGAAAAGCAGATCTAAGAGCCTGTGCTAGCAGCTGCCCTGGGCATGCTGGGGCGCCTGCTGATACAGATGTGTCTGAGGCTGAATTCGAACTCAGGAAGATGAGTCTTCCAGACTCCAGGCCAGCATCCCCTAGCTACAGCCCCATCCCCCAATGCCTTTCACTGAGCTGGCTTCTCTTCAGCAGCAAGCGCCCATTCAGCTCCCACACCCAAACGGCATCTGGAGGGTGAGCTCCCTAAGGGCAGGGCCATTCAGTCTTTTGAACTGCTCTCCCGGTGCCTGGCACAGGCACTGACTGAGTCTAGCCTCCTGTTTTCTCTCTTTTTGATGAGCATCAGTGGCATCACAGGTGACATTTTGGCTTGTTTGTGAATTGGACACAAGTGAGGCAGGGCCTCTCCCTGTCTTCCCAAGTCATTGAAGTCTAGTGGCAGGACAAAAGTCAGGACGACTGACGAGGGCTCGGGATTCGACAGTGACCTTGGCCTTTCTAAACGACGTCTTTCCCAGGGATCAGTTTGTCTGAGGCAATGCCAATCTACCAGTTAAGGATTGAGATAAAGATGGCCCAATTTACCCTCACAAAAATGACAATTTAGGAAGGGAAAACCCTCAAAGTTTCTGTCCAGAACAGAAAAAAATTGCCATTTACACTCATTCTAAGCCATCAGAACCTAAACAATGGACCATAGAGGCTTGGGCCAGTTACTGGCCAACAAAAGTCATTTGGGTCTAAAGGCATAGCCAAATAATTTCACTTGAAACACAATGGACTCCTTTTAAATTGTTTGTTTTTCAGAGCTATATTTCAAGAAATCACAAATGAAAACAGCATGAAAGTAAATTGTCCCAGGTCTTTGAAAAAAATTAATTAAAACAATCCAGCCCCCAAACCCCAAATATTTTACAAAATGTAAGTGACCAAAAATTGTTGCTGCTGTCATTTGTCCTTCATTCTGAAAGGGGACCGATGGCATCACAAGGTTGATATCTTGACTTGCGTGTGAGTGGGTTTGGGGGAGGAAGAGTTGACCCTAGTGGGGGAGCCAAGGGAACGTTGCTACTGGATGCTGCTGTTGCTGCTGCTGCAGGGCCTGGAAGGTGGTGACTGGGAATACCAAGGCCAGGGGCAATCATATTAACCCACCCTGAATCCTGTCTGCCATTCTGATCTGAGCCTTGTCAGGAGGCAGTCTGACCAATGGCATGGGAACATGATGGGAGCATTGTACAAACAGCACCCAGAGTAAGCCATCCATGAAGGGCCAGAGCCAAAGGGTGAGGTTGAGTCTGCTCCTCTGAGAGCAGCCAGGAACTTCGGGTGCCCTCTGGAATGGGCTGGGTCACCCAACAGTTCCTGAAAGTAGCCTCCCTTTAGTAAGAAAGAGTAATGTTTCTTTATTACTACCAGCTGTGGTCATCATGAGTAACACTTCTGTAGTAACAATCAGTGACTTTGCATTAGGGACCATGAGTAACCTGGTTTTCCTGCCACCTCCTCCTGATGCCTTCATCCATCACAAGGTCTGTTCACTCTGTCCTTGTGGAGTGTGGCTGCCATATTCTGGGGGAGGAAAGCAGAGTCTAAATTTGGGAAACAGCCCCTGGAGGGTGGTGTTGGAATGAGGACAAAAAGAGGATCCCAGCCCAGGCTTGGCCACTGATCAGCTGTGCCAGCCTCAGCTATTCATCATCTCTGAATTCCAGTACTTTCTGTAATGGAGGTTGAGCCTCTCCTACTGACCTGACATCAGGAAGTTGCAATGGAAGAATGAGAGGGAAAGTCTTGGAGAGACATTGAGGCCAGTGGGTGTCAATGGCTGGCCTCCTCCAGCTCATTTTCTCTCCTGGGGGGAGGAGCACCACCTTCTCCCTTCACGAGGACCTCATGTTTTCTAAACCACAGGGAGCAGGGTCCCAGGATCACACTTGGTGCGAACCTTTGTCTAAGTTTTAGGTTTCAAGACTAACACATTTGTGATCACCTTTACTCTATAGAAAGGTACACTGAGGCACAGTCTGGCCAGGCCCTCCCTGCTCTCCCAAGGAATGTTGGCACAGGCACAATTAGAAGCTAGCACTGGCCATCTTTTCTAGATCTTTGGGCTTTTTCTCCATGAGTTGGCTTCATCCATCATGTACAGACCAGGAGACAAACCTGACAGAGATAGATGGGAATGAACTTGATGTCGTGGTGGAGGTCATCATGCATCATGGACTGCGTCAAGGAGCGCCATCCTCTGCAACTGACAAATGTCCAGACCATTGGATTGGCACCAACCAGGATCAGGAAGGAAGGAGAGGGGAGGTAAAGGAGGAGAGAGAGAGGGGGGGGGGGAGAAGGGGAGGAAAGGAGAGGAAGAGGAGCAGAGAGAAGGGAAGGGAGGGGATACAGGGGAAGGAAGAGAGGCAGCAGACGAGCGGGGGAGGCCAGGGTTAAGGAGCTGGGCATTGTAGTTCGCAGTAAGGACACAGATGGGCTGGGAGCCCTGCCCTTGGTCAGGACTAGCTGAGACAACTTCATTGGTTCCTGAGCAGAGAGGAGGCACAGCTGTGGTGCCCTTGCTGGGCAAACAGGCTGAGTGCTGCTCACACACCTGCAGCTTCTATTTTTCTTTCCAACCACCATCAGGGACAACAGTGAATGTGGTCTTCCATTTTCTCTCTTTGATATGAAGGAGAATCATGGAGTTTTTCTAAATATCTTGACCTGCCTAAAGTATAGCCCTGGGGGACATTTTCTTCCCTGAAGAAAAGAGAGTCAAGTGGAGGTGGGGAGATCAATTCTGGGGCCAGTGTGACCAGGTGAGTGGTCAGACCTAGGGGAAAAGTCAGATGGAGGACAGTGAGAGAGCACCTAAGTTCCAGAACCTGGAGTGGTCATTGTGCTGTGGAGGACAGTGGGGTATGGGGGTTGCCACGAGGAGTTCTTGCCCACCTCCCCCTCCCAATCCAGGGAAGCCTGATTCTCTCCCATGTCCACACCTTGGGACAAAGCCCTTTTCACCTCAGGTTAGTTACTGCTCCAGGTGCTCTCAGGAGCTGGGTCCAAATCCAGCTCTCCCTCTTCCTGCCTTTATGACCCTTGGCAAGGAAAGTTGGCTCAGTAGAAATATAAGTCACTGATTAGCTAGGTAGCTCCCCTTTAGAAGATTCCCTGTGTCTCATTGTGTATGGTCCACTGGGAAAAGGAAGGGAGACATGAGAAGGTGGCTGTTCCAAAAAGCTCATCCTGATGGTTACTAATGTCTATGAAACCTCCATTGACCACCTCAACCATGGGCCCCCAGAACTTTCTGAACCAGGCTGTTTCCCTCTTTCCAGAGCTCACAAGTCCCCACCAATATGATTGCTTTTATCTGCCAGAGGACATCCAATTCAAAGCAAAGGCCTTGAATTAAATAGCATAGGAATAAAATGTACAGAAGACTCCCCTAATAAACCCTGATCTCCCATGCCAAAAAATACATAGATGCACAATGAGGAAATTATAACTCCAAAGGGACCACATGAGACCATGTGACTGCACCACCCATGAGGAGGGAGATCACACCTTCAGTCCTGAGGAGCTGAGATACCTTTCGTGGGTCTCATTGGCTGCTCTCTACTGGGGACCACGTCTCTGCTCCAGAATAAATCAGCCTCTGCCTAAATATCACAGGTTCACCATGGTCCAGGGCATCTGCACTATGACTCTAAGGGAAGACAGCTTTTCCTCTTGGCCCTCACTGGATGCTTGGGAACTTAGCATGAAGCTTCTATGCCCTCTAGCCCCATGAGCCTTTGTTTTTTCCAGGGAGGACAATACTGACCACTAGGCTGCTCTCAGAATATTTTTAAGGATCTTCTCTCTCTCTCTCCCTCCCTCCCTCCCTATCTCTCTCTCTCTCTCTCTCTCTCATCTCTCCCTTCCTCCCTTTCTCCTTTCTCTCTCTCTGTCTCTCTGTCTCTCTCCCTCTCTCTCCGCATCTCAAACTGCCTCTCTCTCCCTCTCCCTCTCCCTCTCTCTCTCTCTCTCTGTCTCTGTCTCCATCTCTGTCTCTGTCTGTCTCTGTCTGTCTGTCTGTCTCTCTCCCCCCCTGCCCTCCCCCCCACCCCCGTCCTCTCCAATAGCTTCTTGTATCTCATTGGTTGTTTTCCTTTTTCCATTCTGATCATGTTCACTGTCTGGTCTCCCAGACCAGAGTTGAGTTGGCACAGTCTGGTGGCATCTCCTGGCTTTGTCCATACACAGTCCATCCTGGAAAGATTTTCTCTTCTCACACTCTAGACCAGGCTCCTTGTCTGGGAGGATCCTGCCAATCTGCTTCTCCAGTCTCCTCCAAGGCTCCAGTGACCGGCTGGGGTGGCTGTCCAGGGTGGTGATTTCAGACCAGAGGAGACTGAGTGCTGGTGCCTTGAGAGCTTCTGCT
>CM053581.1:586559146-586609764 GCA_028627135.1 Pseudochirops cupreus
GGTGCAAGGGGGGGGCGGTCAGAGAAGCTTGAAAGTGTGACGCTCTGCAGCGGGCAGATGGCCTGCTAGAATGCCTACCTGCTAGAAAAGGCTACCTGCTAGAAAAAAGCCATCTGCTAGAAAAGGCCATCTGCAAAGAGCAGGAAGTGAAACACAGTTTTTAAGACCTAAGACTGTCAATCATAAGTTCATTAGGCTAATGAGGTGTACAAAGGTGGAGTTAGGGAGGGACCAGGGAGTGGTTAAATACTTAAAGGGACATGCATCCTTGACATCAACTGCGCATGTGTTTTACCCATAATACACTGGGAGAAACAGCAGGAGAGAAGGGGCGGGGGGTGTGGTTTTAGCCCTGAAACGTCATAGTGTCAACTGGCAGTCAGATTTGAGGTCAAATTAAATGAGATGTACTCATCCAGATTTGCAAGTGGATGAGTTTTGTTTGCTAGGAGAAAAGGAGGTAGTACCTTGAATGAAGAGTTAATGGTTTGAGAGGAAATACCTCTAGGCTGGGGCAGGGAAAGACACAGTACAGCTGGGGGAAGGGGAGAAACAGTTAATGCTTTACAGCTGGTGGAGAAGAAATGTGGCTTTTACAACTTAACACAAAACTGAAGTTATAACAATGTTATAAAATCATAAAGTTACCCCAAAATATATTACATAGGCCATTCAGCACTGCTTCAGCTTGGCTGTTGTTGCTGCTGCTGCTCCAACATTTCTCTGGCAGGTCCTTCCTAGGACTTGAGCTGAAGAATTAGACCCTGCCCTGTCTCCAGATGCTCACTTCCCCATTCACACCCACTCACTCTTTACAGGCATGACTCAGCTAGGTAGTACAGAGAGCAGAGCACTAAACTCTGAGTAAAGAAGACCTGAATTCAAATTTAGCCTCAGATACTCACTAGCTGTGGAACCCCAGGCAAGGCCCTTCACACCTGCCTGCCTCAGGTGCCCAGCTATTAGATGGGGATAATAACAGCGCTAATCTCTCAGGGTCTATGAGGATCAACTGAGACGTTTGCGAAGCCCTTGTGGCACAGAGCAGGTACTTCATAAATGCTTATCCCCTTCCTCTCCTTCACAGCATCTTCAGATAGTCTCCTCCTTTGCTAGAAAGTCTGGGACCTCCTTTCTGCATTTTCTTCTTGGGGAGATGACTTAAGGACCTGCCTTCAAAGCTCCCCTCCAATTTTTCTCTAAACAAATTTTCTAATAGCCCACCACCTCAGGAAGTTTACAAAAATGTGGAGGATTCATAATAGCTGACATTTAGAAAGAGTTATGAAGCTTGAAAAGCACTTTCTATACAGTTTTCATGTGATTCTCACACCAGCTCTGCATGACAAACACCACATGTAATATCATCTCCATTTTACAAAAAAGAAAGAGAAAGAACAGGAGGCTTGATGAGTTACTGACCCATGTCTAAGTGGCTCATAACTGTCAGAGTGAGCTTCCAACCTGGGGCTTCCTCCCCCTAACACCGCCCTCTGTCCACATCTCCCTCCAAAGGCTCTCATTTCCTACATCAACTAATCATCTGGTATGTGCCTACTGTGTGCAGGCACCCTGCTAAGTGTGGCATGATGGCAGAGTCCTTAGCCTTCCAAGCAGAGGCACTCTTTCCACTGGCAGCCCTTGCATGTGCCAGGCACTAGGATGCTGGAAGCCAACATCATCTAGCATCTTTTTGTTTTTATTCCAACCCACTACTTAATCACCATAGCAATAAACAAAGGTATTCCAATGGCTCCTTGACATGCAGCATTAAATGCTTGTTTAAAGCTGTCCAATCAGAGCAGGAATTGGCTGCTCTCCTCCCAGACAGGACAATGAGTGCAACCCCAGCCCCCAGGAGCCACCCTAGGCCTCGGTAATGTGCTGATCAGGCGCTCTCTGGATGTTCCCCCTTTTACTTGCAGTTCAAAGAAAATTCATTTAATAAAACAGCGAAGCACTAAAAAAGATAAAAGCAGAATGTTCCCCCTCTTAACCTTGATCCTGTTCTTCCATGAACACACACACACACACACACACACACACACACACACACACTTCTGGGAAGAAAAGCCATGCATAGGAATCATATGTGCCTCACACACATATGGGGAACACATGTTTCTGGGACCCATGTGGAAGGACAACGAACGTCTGACCCTAAAGAAGGGCTGATGTCAGTGTCTTCTGGGAAAATATTCACTGTAAATTCTTCCATTTGTTCTGATGAGTGAAAGAAAGATGAATCCAATGTCATTTGGGTAAAGTCCCCCTGGGTGGGGGATATTTGCCAAATATTTGACTCTTCTCCTTGAACCTAGGATAAAAGTCAGCAAGCACAATATCTGTACCACAGGCTCCTTCATGACATGATTCTTTGAGAGACTGTTTCACATCTCTGACAACCTAGGAATTTCAACATCTGATACTCCCAGGCTCAGTGTGAGGTGCCTGCCCCAACTCTCCTTAAAAGCACTCAGGTTCACAAGGCTCAAAGTGTGGACAATTTTATTCTCAGATCTAGGCAAATAAATAGAGCTCAGGTTATGGACCCAGAAAAAGAGCTCTACCAGCCATGGAGCAACTCTCTCCAGAGGCCTGAGAGCACTGGATACTTCCAAAAGCTGCTGCCTCTCTATCTCTGAGTGGTCTCCCAAATCTGCTTTCTACTGAAGCTGCTATGCATGCAATTCACCACCAGGTGGTGTGGGTCCTCCTTGGCTGTTCCACAGGGCTCTGCCATCTTCTACAACTCAGCCACTGATTGGAGTTTCAGCAGGGAGTTGCTTTCCCCACTACCCTGCGATGCTCTCTCCCCACCCCACCCCTGCCCCACATACACCAAATCACTCCCCTCCAGATGCTCCCCTTGCACCATGGCTCTGTAAGGTTCTTGCTTAGTCATCAGGGGCACCCTGCTTTCAGCTTGGGATTCCTTTGGAGACTCCATGCCCTTCCAGCAAACTTTCAGAAGCTTCTCTCCAATCTCCCTGAAGTCTTTTCCAACATCCCAGGATAAGGGTGCTGGAAGGAAGGCCTAGAAGTGCCTTCCCATAGTCATGCTGGGGAATGGAGGGGGCACTTCCATTTCGCCTTTGCCCAAAGAGAAACACTTTTCAGCCCACCACATAGAAGAGGCGTGTGAGCATTGATGAGTCAGCCAACAAGCCATCCCTACTGGGCGGTCATGCCTCATTTTTGGCTCTCCTTACAGCAGAGTCCCTAGAGTGACCTTGAACACATTGTGCCCTTGGAATGACAAAAAAGACTGTGTCTGGCTATACTAGGGCTGGCAGGGTTGGGGGCACTTCAACGCTGCTTCCTTTGCCCTCCCTCTCTACCACTCCTTTGACCCATGAGGTCCTTCTTTTAATGCTGGTTTGTGAGTCAGGAATCATGTACCTCTATGGCTTATGAGATAGCACTTTTAAAACCAGAACTTTGGAATGCAAATGTATCCAATTTTACTTTCCCCTTTAAGAGTTTTAATCCATTTAGTTGCAATGCTCATTTTTTAAAATGTCTCTTGCACTCGGCCACAGATACTGAACAGATGTAGCTCTCTTTATTGTTCTTATTCAGGATACCAGCAGCTCACAGAAGGAGAAGGAAAGGGGGAAATGATAAACATGAACTGTTTGGCCAAGAACTGAAGCTTGGGACTTTTCCAGCTCAGGTTTCATCATGGAAGCTTCTCCATCATCACACTCACCCAGGGTTTCCTTGGAGAACACCAGAATTTAGTTCATGTCTAGATCTTCTCAGATCCCCAGGCTGAAATCATACTAAAGTAGTGTAGGCTTTTTTCAAGCCCCACCTCAAATCCACAAAGGGTTAACCAGCCCACAAATAGCCAAGACAAACCTCCTCTCTTGGGTGAGCTTCAGTCTCCCAGGGACCTGCACAGTCTGCAGCTTCTAGGCTGATTCAAGAGGAAGTCTTCTCCACCTTCCCTTTGAACCCATGCACCAACACCACTTTTCAAGAAAAACTCTTCATTGTTAGAGAGTGGAATAGTCCACTCTCCACAGGGACCTGTGCAATCTCTGGGTCTCATAGAACTACCTGAGATGGAGACCCTATCCCCCACCTAAGGAAAAAAAAGAAGACTGCTAGAAAGTGAAGTAAGGCATGCTCTCAGGGAGCCTCACCTTCTAGGGCCCCTGGAAAGACCCTGAGAGGGAAGGGGCTTTCCTACAAAGGGAGCTCTAAAGGGAAGAAGTCCATCAGGGGGGGCTCCCCATCATCCCTCTGTCCATGGTGCTGCTCCAGCTCCAACTTGCAGGATTCCAGAGGCTGGGCCCCATTGCTGCTTCAGCTCCCAGATTAGTGGAGGAACCATCATCGCTCCCTTGCTTCCATCCTTCTAGGGAGCCAACACTGCATGTGTGTGCCCCATTTCCCTCTCTCTGCCCTCCCAGTCCTTGTCCTCTCCAGGTTCTGTCTCTCTGCTCCCGGCTGTAAAAGCCAACTCCATGGACGCAACCAAGGGTTTGAATTACTGAATTATTCATGGGTTTCCTCATCGATAGGTCATGGTAAGCAGAAGTTTTGGATGTGGAAAGAGCTCTGGACTCCAAGGACTTGGGTTCCGATTCTGATATAATGCTTACTGCGTATGTGACCTTGGGCTGGGAAGTACCTCAAGTCCCTTCTGCCCTAGGTCCAAGGACAGGGCAAGGAATTCATGCCCTTTAAAATTATACACATTTTTTTAACAAAAAATTTCTCCCTCCTGTTGAATCCTCCAATCAAACAATTTCAAAAAACCTCCCAATAAATGCCTATAGTTCATCAAACAAATTCTCACACTGGTCACATAAAAAATGTCTCATTCTGTTTTGTTTTGTTTTTTAAGTTCATCACCTTCCTAACAGGAGTGGGTGGCATGATGCATTTCCAAAGCTGTTTTCCCCTTAATGTTATCATATGAACTGTTCTCCCAGCTCTGCTCACTTCACTCTACATTAAACCAAAGAGGTCTCCTCTGAAACCATCCACTTTATAATGTCTTGTGCCATAATAATACTCCATTCTCTCTACCTACTCCAAATTATTTAGTCATTCCCCAATGGGCAGGCACTGCCTTAGTTCCTAGTTTGGGGCTCCTGTTGAGCAGCTGACATAAGTATTTGTCCATGTGGATCCATTTTCTCTTTCTTTGATCTTGCCGACCCAGTAGGTAGCAGAACTGGGTCAAGGGCTCTGCACAGTGTAGGGGTTTTAAGGCATAGCTCCAAATTACTCCCTAGGGTGACTGACCTAGCAGTACCTTGATGTCTTTGTCTTCCAGCAGCCCTCCAGCATCCACTCCTTTTTGTCATCTTTGCCAGTCTGATGGGCATGATATGGAACCTCAAAGCTGCTTTAATTTGCATTTCTCTAATTATTCATGATTTGGAACATTTTTTGTATGGGTATTGATAGCTTGGAGTTTTCTTCCTTTGAAAACCACCTATTCCTATCCTCTGATCATTTGGAAAATAGCTCTCAGCCTTTGTAAATTTGAATCAGGAATTCATACCTTTTCAAAGAGACATCATCATCACCAAAACAAAGTTCTCAGGAAAGGGCACATGGGAGCTTTCCTGGCTTGTCTAGGGAGATTCCCAGCGGGTCATGTGGGACCATGCCTGGGCGCCTGAAGACAAATAGGAAGGACCTAAACTCTTGAATGATTTGCCAGTGAAAACTTTCTAAAAGGGACCTTCTTGAGGGGATTTGCTGTAAATAATGCCTGAGCCTTTTAAAAATATGAACCAATAACCATCCTGTCCTCATGTTGTAGACTGAGTGACAGAAGAGAACCCAAGAAAAATACCAGGAGAGCAGTGACCCCTGAATTTTTCAAGCTGGGCAGAGAATTGCAGAATTATATGACTCAGAGGTCATATAAAGCTGCTCCCTGGCATTTTGTGACATCAGTTCCCTTTTCCAAACCTAATGGGGCTGTGTGAGGTCTGGCTGAGTTTTTAGATTGAAGGAACAAACATCCATTTTCTCCTTAGTTTCTCATGCTCTCCTAAACAGACATTCTGGGATATTCCCAGAATGAAGATAGAGAATTATTGGGGGCTGGAGAGGATGCCCAAGGAATGTCTCCCAGGATTACTGAGTTCAACTGAGATGCAAACATTGCACTAACAAGAGCTGACAAAGGCTACTGTGAGCCAGCTTCTTGTGCTGGCCCCACACCTTCCTGGAGGGGGTTCTCTCTGATTCAAGGAGCTGGGTCACCTCAGCAATGACTTCTTCCAACTGGTCCTATGAAGGCCATGTAGCCCACTATCTGAGCTCTGCCAATGAAAGGTAAGATCCAGAGGCTCTTAGAAGAAGGAATTTGGCGAGACATCTCACAGGAACCATGGACTTTGGAGAGGACAAAACTGGATTGGCAGCATGAGAAGAGTTATCCCAGGAGGGAGGCTCACAGAGGTCTGGGCTTCCAGAAGTGACAAGGCTGAGTGCCAGTCTAGCACCACATGGGCTGAAGTCAAACTCAATGAAAAGCAGTGACTTTTTTTTTACTTTTTTGTAGGGAGGAAGGCAGGACAATTAGGGTTAAGTAACTTGCCCAAGGTCACACAGCTTGTAAGTGTTAAGTGTCTGAGGTCAGATTTGAACTCAGGTCCTCTGGACTCCAGGGCTGGTGCTCTATTCACTGTGCCATCTAGCTGCCCCAAGCAGTGATCATATTGAGAAAAGCCAACCACAAGAAAGGAATTGGAACAGTGCCTGACACCAAGGGCACTAGAAGTGTTCAAGTTGTGATTAATCAACTATATTATACAGAGCTTGAAAGCAGCTCAAAGATCTGATGGCCTCATCCCCCATTTTGCAGAAGTGGCAGCTCCAGTGCAGAGAAGTGAGTTCCAAGGTCCTCTGCATTCCCTGGGAGGATCACTACAGGGTTATTACAGGGAAGCCTGCCATGGTTAATCATATAAAAACCCTCCCTGGGAATTGTGGAGGTGGCAGAGGGGGTGGGGAAGGCACAGATGAACCACAGGGCTAAGGGGACAAGATCTCAAGTCCATCTAAGTCCAAGGTACAGGTAACCATGCTCACCTGTGGTGGTCTCCAAAGGAGCAATTAGTAACCCTTTATGTGATCTTTTGCCTTTCTCATTTTCAGTGGTTAGAGGTACAGGTTTCTCTGAAGTCTCCCGCAGCAATCACTGGGAGCTCACACAGTCTTCACAGGCTGAGGGTAGTATAGACACAATGTACTGTCATCCCCATTAAATAAACTGGAAGAGGGTTAGATAAGTTCTTGTGAAACTTTTAAATTATGTCCTTTTTCAAGACCTATATATACCAAACACTGAGGAAGACAAGAGGTTAAGTGACTTGCCCAGGGTCACATGACTGGTAATTGTATGAAGCTAGATTTGAACTCCCGTCTTCCTGTCTACAGGTGCAGCCCCTTCATTACTGCACCACCTAGGCTGGGAACAGTCAGGTCCCTTTCTGTCTTGGGAATGGGGGCAGTGTTGGATAATCTTTTCCTCAGGATTCTGGGATCTGAGGTGGGGGCATTTCACAGAGAATTTCCCCGAGGTCTTTCAAGGCTGCTAAAGCTAAACTTTCTAGAGTTTCTACTTATCAACGACACTGGAAGATACTGAGGGACAGGGTCTGGGGCTTCCTTCTAAGAGAAGCCCAGCAATCAATGCCTATATAATATGACTTGGGGAAGGCCTCACCTTCAGGAAGGTGTAGAAGTCTCTCTGAAACTGATCTCTCCTTGCCACAAATTAGCAGGTACCCTCATTCCCAGCTCTGATTGCCTGGGACAAGTCTGTGCAAAAAGCCCTGGAGGTTTGGTCTGTCACCGCAAATGTGAAACGACTCTTATTGTTGGTTTTTTTTTTCAGGTGACCCCCTAGGTCAAGAAAGAGTGGGTTCTTCCACAAGGCCACAGATGAACTCCCAAATGAGGTTTCCAGATTTTCTACAGTGTCCAGGCAGCCCATGGCTTGGTGCCTTGTCCCATTGGAACTTTGCAGGGACTTGGGATGAAGTTGTATGTGACCCTGGGCAGACTCAGGACCGTGGCACTCTGAGGATGAAGTAGCCTTGAGGGACCCAGCAAGGGACAGGTGCCTTCCCTCTTGTAATGTTAATGGGAGTTGAAGATCTTCCCCGACCATTAACAGGGCTCACACAGAGCCCAACAAGAGAAGAAGCTTGATTAGGGGAGGCCTGTTTTTTCAGAAAGGCTCACACCTTCCGTTACTTTGTAATCAGAAAGTGGGTCATGAGGGTTGTGGTGCCCTCTGACCCTGAAAAAAGGACATATATATGTATATGTATGTATATGTATGTAGGACAGCTAGAAGCCCTCTCTGTGGGTTTGTATCGTTTTTTCTGTCTGTATCTTTTTGTGTTTGTAATTTGTTTGTATTTTCTCTGGAGTTCAGGGTGCTGACTTTTTCCCCTGAACCAAGTGGATGATATAGGGGTGTGTGTGTGTGTGTGTGTGTGTGTGTGTGTGTGTGTGTGTGTTTAAAGTAGGGCTGTTGACCCCTTTAAAGTTGCTTTCATCTAGGAAAGCAGATCAAAGAACCTGTGCTATCAGCCCTCCTGGGTATGCTAGGTGCTTGCTGATACACCTCCTTCTCTGCCCAGAAGGGCCCAGGATCAGGGTTCAGCCTTAGGGTCAGTCTCAGGCCCAGGACTGACTGGCAGCTCAAAGTGGACTTTGGACCCACATGACCTGTTTATACTTGAGTAGTCCAAGCATGGTTGCCATGAGTTATTTGCCCTCTCTTGCTTGAGATACTATATAAAAGACTTCAAACAGGGATGCTGCCTCCAAGAAAGATGAAGGTCAGTCAGAAGGTGAGCATAAACTTGTAGCCTGTATCAGACTTCACCTTGGTTACTGTCTGTCATTCTTGAAGAGAACCAAAATGATATCACTATGCTAGAGTCGAGCTACGGTGTGTCTCTTGATCAGACCAATATGAGCTCAGAAGGCTCCACCACAGGTTGGGCACAAATAGTCTGTGTGAACATTTGGGCGGATTCTCTAAATTTACACATCCTGCATTTCCTTTGAGCTGATTCAATTCTATTTTGCCCACAGAGCACATTGCCTTCTCTGATGAAGACAAGACATGCTGGGTGTCCTGTGCCAGGGTCTCCTATGGCATACAAACGTTTCATAGCAACTATTCTTACTATGACATCTTAGTAAATGCTTTTACTAAGTGTTCCTACTGGTATGACTGTTAATGGGAAGCACATTAGTGGGGGCTTGTGAGCTAGTGATAAGAATTGCCACCTGAATGGTAACCTCTATAACCTGAGGCAGCTGCCACCCTCTGGGGATTAACCTTTGTCTTCACATTGAGGGAAGTATGCCTGAGAGAGTGCCACACTTAGGATACACATAGACAGAGAGAAACAGAGACCAAGAGGCAGAAGACTGGCATGTCCCTGGAAATGGAGTATTTCAAGCATGGGCTGGGTGGCTACCACCTCCTGGGCAGGCTATGTAGGGGCCTCTCATTTCAGGGGAAAGTTAGGCTCCTGTGGCTCCAAGAAATGCTGGGTGTCTGTGATTCTAGACTAAGGATCTCCAGTATTCTATACTGGTGGGGTTGGGAGAGGTTAATGAGAAAAGCCAGTTAGTCTGTTAGCTTTTCAATAAAGGGCTCCATGAAAGGTGTTTTTCTCCTTTGCCTTTCAAAGGGGGACCCAGCAGGATCACAGCTGTCAGGCAGTGTTATCGCTGTAGAAATGAACCCAAGCTATCAGTTGGCTTTCTAAAGGAGTCTAATAATTTCCAAAATATTAAGCTTCCAAAGATCCACATAATGTGGAGGATCTCTTCCGTTAAATTTTGCTGAGCATAAGATAAGCTTGTTTTCTTTTGCAAAGCTAATAAATTGCTGGTGCTGTTAGTGCCTGACATACAAGAAGTGTTTGGAGAGAAGTAAAGTTGGGGATGACAGGTGGAGGCAAATGGCCAGAGTGCCAGGGAGGGTGTAAGGTAGTGAGAACAGCCAGTCTTCTCCCCCGTCCTCCTCCATCGTGCTTGGATGGCTCAGATGGGGACAGGTTTTGTTTCAAATCTGCTCCTGCTCCTCTCCCCTGCCACAGCTGGCTCCTTGACACCCCTGTCCTCTTCCCTGTGCTCCCACAGCTTGGATTTTGCCCCATGGTTTTGTGGCTCTGATAAAACCAAGCCAGAGACCCCTTTGAAGGCTCAGCTCTCCAAGAGCCTCGTGGAGCTGGTCTCTTCCATGGCAGCTCCTGGGTCCTTGGCCCTCAGAGGTTGGTCCCAGCAGCAATTCGAGGCAGAGAGCATGTTTTTTGTTGTCCCCAGGCTCAGAGAGGTTTAGGGTCTGGCCTGGGGCTATGCAGCTAAGTGCTGAGACCAGAAATGCTGGTTCTGCCCCCATTTCTGTCTCCAGCTGCTTTTCCCTTCAGACATCCCACGGCCCAAGGCAGGTGGTAGCCTCTTCTGGTGCTTTCCCATTCTCACTCACCATTGACCAGGACGCTGGCCTTTGGGTCAGGATGGGTTTTGGACTTCAGAGGATTCATTCATACTTTCTGAGCTCCTTCAGCTACTTCAAGGGGCTGGCTGCCATTCTGAGCCCAGCAGGGAAGAACTGTATTGTATGTTCAGAAACCCCCTCTCCTCCCCCCCTCCCCCCTGCCCCATGTTTGGCCATGCTGGCTTAGCAAGCAGGCACTGACCAATAAACCAACATGCCTTTTGTTTAGCACTTATGCCACAGCAGGTACTGTGCTAGGCACTGGAAATGCCTCTGAGCTCAAAGTCTGGGCTGGTCCTATTGACAACAGCCTCCTGCCAGTGCTGGCGAGTGGCTGAGTGATGGCGGGTGTCCTGGATGCAGTGAGCAAGCTGTCATGGCAGGAAATAGGGAGGCTTCCTGGAAATCTCCCGTGGTCCAGTGCTGCCTGAGTTAGCCTTGCCTTATCTTCTCTCCCCTCCTCATGTGGGATCTGGAAATGTGCTGGCTGTCCAATGTATTGGCTGTCCAGCTGCCCCTTGTGGGCTGGGGAGCTGGCCGATTGCTGAGGGCAAGGCTCATGTATGTTAGCTGATGCATCTGCCAGCCTCCCCTCCCACCTACCACCCCTCAAAGACACGTGGAACTTTGTTAACCTGATGTCGACTGCCTGATCACTTGGAGTAATGAGGTCCCAAGGGAGCAGAGACACTAACACTTCCATGAAACCAACCACGTGGAGCCTGAGGCAGCTTTCCAAGGGCAAGGAAGTGGTCAGACAGCCTGGGGCAGGTATGGGATTCTAGCACTCCGTGCCCCAACCCATCACCTCTCCTGCTGCACCTGCATGGGGAGGGGGCAGACTTCACCACTATCTTGCTCCCCTACCATCTCCCCACTGGAAAAAAAATGGTGGCCATCATGGGCAGAGACAAGTGTCCCAGCAATGGTTGTGGGCACAATCGAGGGGCACTGTACTCAGGAAAATCTGAGTACTTTCAATCTTCCAGGATGTCACCGCACATTGATATGGGCTGAACACAGAGATTGTGGCTTCCATGTGGATATCCAATGACTGAATAATGTGGAGTGAGTGAGTGCAAAGGGGCAAGGTGAGGGTGATAAAAGAACAGTGAAGAAAAAGGAAGGATCAAAGCTTCCTTAAATGCCGTACACCAACCCAACAAAGGGCTTCTACTTTGTTGTGCACACACAACTTACACCAACACTGACCACAACCCCGCAGCCCCATCCCAGCCCAATCTGGGTCTAAGAAGTCTGTGCCTACACAGGCTGAGCCCTGGCCCTGAGTCTCTCTGAACTCCTGGAGGCTGGCTCTCGGATGGCACACATGCTTTCCATCACCAGGGCTTCCAGCTCGGTAGACCTGCCAGAACCCACACTCCCATGGGCAAGTCTTTGAAAGTGCAGGGCCACAACCAGGCTATGGAGAGTCATTGAAGGGTGATGCCAGGAAAGGTTTCTAAGTGACGGGCAGAACAAATGAAGCCACCTTCCTTTTCATTTAACCATGTCCTGCCCCTCCCAGAGAAAGGTCGGGCTCACAACTCCCCTATTTCAGTGAGTTCTCAGAGAGGCCCACTCTTCTGTGGGGCTGGCTATCTGTACCCCAGGGCCAAATTTCCTTCAAAGAGGGGCTCAGGGTTCCTGTCCCTTTTGTCTCCCTTCCATGGTGAGGCTTTCCTCCTAAGTGACCTCACTAGTTCTCGTGGTCCAGTGATGCTCTTTGTCCAGGTGATACACAGAGCTACACCTTGCCCCTCCCCCAAATCCATGGCCTCCATCTTTCTTCTGAACCCCAGTCCAGTATTACAAACTGCCTGCTGGACATCTCTGAATGGACATGCTCTGGAAACCATGAACTCGATGCATCTGAAACATCTTCCTGGCTTCTCTATTACTGCTGGGATGGACTCTTACCCCAAGCTCCCCACTTTGGCATCATACCCAATGTCTTACTCTTCCTTATGGCATGCTACCTGCCCCCACCCATATCCAATTAGTTTAAAGGTCTCAATGGTTCTATCTCCACACAACATCTCTCCACCCACACAGGGCCCACTCTTACAGACAATTAGTCAGGCTCTTGCCTGGACAACTCTGACAGCTGTCTAGTGACTTCCTTCTTCCAGGAATGCCCCCTCCCCCACCCCCTTATCCTTCGCACAGCTGCCAAATTGACAGGTTTATTTAATTTAATATTTTATTTTTCCTCAATTACATGTAAAAACAACTTAAACACATTTTTCAAAGTTTGAGTTCCAAATTTGCTCCCTCCCCTCTCCCCCTCATTAAGAAGGCAGACCATTTGACATAGGTTATACATGTGTAGTCACACAAAACACATTTCCATGGAAGTCTTGCTGTGAAAGAAAACAGATAAAAACAACAATAAGAAAAATAAAGAAAGTGGAGAAAAAGGATCTTTGATCTGCATTCAGGCTGCACCAGTGCTTTCTCCGGAGAGAGATGGCCCCTTTCACCACAGGTCCTTCTGAATTGTCTTGGACGGCTGTGTTGCTGAGAATAGGTAAGTTATCCACAACAGATCATCACACAACATTGCTGTTACTGTGTACAATCTTTTTCTGGTTCTGCTCATTTCACTTTGCATCAGTTCATTTGAGTTTTTCCAGCTTTTTCTGAGAATATCTTGCCCCTTATTTATTATGGCACAATAGGATTCCATCACAATCATCTACAATAACTTGTTCAGCCATTTCCCAATTGATGGGGTTGATTAAGTGGCTGAACCTACAACCTCCTCCTCCTTCCCCTCCATCCCATCTTCCCCCCCCAACCAAACCAACCAGCAAGTCAGCACGACCTCACTCAGTTCAAACGCAGCCACAGACTAGCTGCATGACCTTGGGTAAGTCACTTCTCCTCAGTCTGCTTCAGTTCCCTCAACTGTAAAATGGGGAATAATAACAGCACCCACTCCCTAGGGTTGTTATGTCATGAGGACTAATGAGACACTTATAAAATGCTTAGTACAGAGCCTGGCACATCGTGAGCACTATGTAGCTATATAAAAATGCTAGTTTATTATTTTCTGCAACCGAGTCATACAACCAACAAACACATATCTTTTGAGGGCTTCTCGCCTGTGGAGCATGGGGGTGGGGGTGGGGTTCTTGCCTGAAGCCCCTGGGGGGCCCAACAGCAGAACCCACCATTCTCATCTTCAGTAGGGAGGACTCAGGACTCCACCTCAACTCTCCTGGGACAGTCCAGACACTTCTCTCTTCACCCCCATTTCCGCTGCCACTCAACAGCTCTCCTAGGGAGCAGGTCACACACTTGGAATTTGCCTTCTTTAGATTTCTTACCTGGGGCAGAAGCTTCCCTCCCCTGCCCCCCTCACCTAGGCTCACTCTCTGATGATCTCACTCCCCCTCCGGCTCCATCCCTGAGGAATCATTTTTGCTTGGGAGGGCTCTCCTCTCTGCCAGGCTGAGGAGGAATGTCCCCAAGGCTATTCCCTCTAGGGTTGAGGAAGAGCAGTGATGAGATTAAACCCCGAGAATTCTAAATTAAGAAAAAAGTTTAAGGAGCACAAGGTTTTGTTTTGTTTTAAAGAAAAGGAGAGGGCTTGTGGATTCGTTGGTCTCCCAGAAAAAAAGAGATGGGGCTGCGAAGGAGGACCCTTCCTCTCCCAGCTGCTCAGCCCACCAGCCCCTCTGCCCCTCCTCCCCACTAAAAAATCCCTTTTCCCTATTACCAAATGGGGGGGGTTAGCCCCCAAAGAAATGGCTGCTATATTTTGCTTCATTTATTCCCAAAGGACCCAATTTCCAACTTTTTCCCTGAGACCCGAGAAACCTCCAGGGGTGTCTGCTGCCTGGCCCCTTCAGAAATAAAACAAGCAGAAGCCCCCAGGGGTCACTTAGTCACTGCAGACTCAGAGAAGGAAGGCTTTGCAAAGCAAAACTGCAGCCCCTGTGCCCATGGGCACACACACCTTGGCCGCCCAGCTCCCCCTCCTCTTGGAGATGTCCAGGGATGATCTCCAGGCACTTTCCAACAGAGGGAAACCAACAGAGATAAACAGCCCACGCTCCAGGATGGTCTGGGAGGCCTGGTCATCTCCATGTTCCTCAGCTATCAGGCCTGATCCCAGGACACCAGTGTAAGAGCAAAAGGTCTAGAATGGTCCCTTGGTCCTTTAAGTACTGCAAATTCACCCAACCTCCAGCACTTCCTCACTGGGAGCTTTTTCAGGGGTCACTGACTCAGTGCATGTACCTTGTACTTGACCATGGGGATAGAAGGAAGGAAGAAAGGAAGAAGCAGGACAGAGAGACAGAGAGAGAGAGGGAGGGAGAGAGAGAGAGACAGAGAGAGACAGAGAGAGACAGACAAAGACAGAGAGACAGAGACAGAGAGAGGGAGGGAGACAGAGAGAAAGAGAGAGACAGACAGAGACAAAGACAGAGAGGCAGAGACAGAGACAGAAGAGAGAGACACAGAGACACAGAGACAGACAGGGAGACAGAGACAGAGAGAGAAAGAGACAGACAGAGAGAGGGAGGGAGGGAAAGAGAGAGAGAGAGAGAGAGAGAGAGAGAGAGAGAGAGAGAGAGAGCACTGATTAAGCAGATACTATGTGCTCAATTCAGGGATACAAGTTGCAGCTCTCCTTTGGAGAGTCCAGGCTCTTCATCATTCATCTCCACAGTCCCTGCCCTTGAGGAACTTAGGATCCAACTGAGAAAGACCACACATGACATGTGAAGGGCAGACAGGAAGCTATGTAGAAGAAGGAGCCTGCTGGAAGAAGGCCGATGTCGAAGAGGAGGAAGAAGAGTAAGGCCTTAGGATGAAGCCTGGCTGAGGCTCTTCCTGACCCTGTGGCCCCAGAAATCAGTGATCAGGAGGGCAGTTTTCTCTGGGATGGGAAGGCAGCTGGTGGGGAGGAGGAGAAAGCCCAGAGTAAAGTAAGCCCTGGTAAAGAACCAGGGTCCAGACCTGCCCTTGGGGGAAGAAGTTTGCCTTTGCCCCCCCATTTCCAGATGGCTCCTCCTCCTTCTCCTAGTTTCTGCCCCCAGAATCCCTTACCTGTCCCCTCTGCCAGTCCTGCAGAGACTCTCTGTGAGTTAGTGTCAAGGTGAAAAATCACCAGTGAAGTGCGAGTTGGTTAGCTATTTGAGTCTTGGTTGGGGGAGGGGGGAGATGGGGGGATGGAGGGGAAGGAGAAGGTTGTAGGTTCAGTCACTTAAGCCCTTCCAGCCTCACAAGAAGGGATCTTGACTTGGAGGAGTCTGCAATATTGCACGAGGCTGGGGACAGTGGTGGGTGGCTAGAGGCCACTTCCAAGAAATGAGTCCTACCCCACCCAAGAATCCAGTATCTCTGTGGAGGGGCCAAGCCCCAGCTAGTGGCTGAGACAAGGCACACCCATCACTGGCCCCAGGCTGCTCTTCCACACAAGGCTGCTCAGGGGATGCTGAGGACTCTGGGCCGGAAGGAGAACCACAAGTCTGAGGGATGCTGCTGTCCTCAGGGGTCCTGGCTTGCCTGCCCATCTGTGATTGGCAGGTGGCAGCAAGGAAAGAGACCTCCTCCTCTCAGTGACAGCTGCAGGGTCCAGGCTAGAACCAGGGCTGGGACTCGGGGTGGGGGGGGGGGGGAGTTTGGGGATAGACTTCCCTTCCCAAGACTGTACAGGCTGCTGTGCTGTTTCTATAAAAGACTGAAGGGAAAGTTGTGCCCAAGGGGGATCTTGTGATGTGGCTGCCAGGTGCAGCAGCCTCCTGTGTCTCCCTCTGGGGCGGCTGCTGTTACTGGTGGGGTCAGGGCTCCCACCCTTCCATAATTTGGCCACTGGATAGTGAGGGGCTGGGGAGTCCAGTCAGTACTGGAAAAGAGGGATTCCTTTCTTTGATCTCAGATAGCCAATCAGTAGAGCCCTCGAACCCCCTCTCCTCTAACAGGTGATGTAGCATGGTCGATGGAGGAGCAGGAGCCCAGGTTCCATCATTTATATGCTGTGTGACACAGACTGGTCCCTTAACTTCCCCAGGGGACCAGGACTTTCTGGGAGGTTCTGGTCTCAGCCTGGGCCCCAGGTGCTTGTTGGTGGTGCTGGGGAGGCACAGAGGATAGGAGAGGAAGTTTTGTTCTTGGAGATAATCTGTTTCCTGCAGAAGCCTGCACCGTTAAAATGGTGCATAAAATCCTTGGTCCTGGGGTGGAACCGTGTATGATGGCAATGATTTTGTGAATATAACAGACAGGAGAACCTCAAAACCGTCTCCACTTAGGATTGCTAATGAGCAGCCCGGAATGTATTCTCAGAAAACATGCCCAGGCACTGAATTATTCAGTGCTCGCTTCCAGAGACTTGGAGACCAAATGGCAGCCCCAAGCAGCTCCAGAACACCCGGGAGTCACCCGGGGACATTCAGCATAATTGGCTGGCTGAGGGAGTGCCTGTCAGACTTGCTTGGGGAGGCTCCCATCCTGCTCCTGGACGGCGGGGTTGAGGCCGGGTCAGCCAGCATGGCCCAGGAGTGTTCTGCTCTGGCCAGAAGGGGCCATGAGAGCCCACAGGGCACCATTTTGATATGGTGGCTCAAGCATTCACTGAGTGAGGGCCTCAGAGCTACCACCCTAGCTGAGGGGGCAGAACCCTTAGGAAATCCATGAATGAGGGTAGGTCTCAACTCCAGGCATTCTGAGGGCAGGACAATCTCCTGATCTCCATAAGTCACTAATGGGAAGATGTTGTGACTGAGAGGTGTAAAGAATCTGAGCCACACCTGTGGTAGGGTGCCCAGCACGGGTCTAGGCACTAGGCACCCTTGTGAAAATCTCAAGGCCACCCTCACTGATGGACAGGTGCTGGCTTCACACAAGCAGAAGACAAGGCTAGCTGGAGCAAACCCATGGCCCCTACTCCTGCAGAGTTAAGCCCCCCGGATGTTAGCCATGGCAATAATTTGGACACAATCCATTTGGCAAATATGCCTAGAGGCCATGCTTACCAGGAGAGGCGGACATCCCTCCCCTCTCACCCCCATTTATCTTCACTGCTCAGACACCACCTCTGAACATCTGGCCCCCTCATCAGAATCTCCATGCCCACTGATGATCAATAATAGTAATTAATAGAATATCAGCTAGTGTTATGTAGCATCTAGTACATGCTGGGCTCTGCTAGGCACTTTTATCAGTAGTCTCTCCTTGGGTCCTCATAACAACCCTCAGTGGGAAGTGTTATTATAACTTCCATTTGACAGATAAGGAAACTGAGGCAGGCAGAGTAAAAGTGACTTGCCCAGGGTCACACAGCTAGGAAGCCGCTGGCCACCAGTCTCAAGAGGAGGTGAATTCTTACCCTCCCCCCTTCTCCCATGAGAGGTCATTACAAAAGTCCAGACTCAGGTTCCTGCCTGCACTTTGCTCATGGGGCCTCTCATGCCCCAGTGTGGCTCTGCCCCTCAGTCCTGGTGCATGCCCAGATTGGGTGGTCTCAGCTAAAGAAAGTGGCTGGACGGCCACGGACAGGGAGCTGGCTCCACACTCACTATCCTGCTTCCCTGTCTCTCCCAATGAGTCTTAGGATGCAGAACCTTAGGGACATCCTGGCAAGTGCCTGGTACGTAAGACTCAGTGGGTCTTAGGTTTTGGTTGACAATTGTGTTCTCTGTCTAACTCTCTCCCCCTATTTTCCCCACCTCCCTCACTCTCTCCCTCTTCCTCCCTCTCTGTCATGGGCAGTTGGGGGCATTCACTTGCTACAGCTTTTAGGGTCTGCGTCCCCAGCTTCTATTCCTACTACTCATTTTCCTCAGAACTCAGTATCCCTGAGAGTCACTCTGCCAAAGTTGGATTCAGCCATCCCAATACATATGTCTCCCTAGGAGCTGTGATCTAACCCTCCTACCATGACTTGTTGGTCACTGAGGAAGCTGGGAAGCTAGCTGAGTAGAGGCTGTCAAAGTGTCAAAGCTAGGCCTGAAGGGAGGACTGAAGGGCCCTGAATGACAGGCTAAGTGAGAAAGACAGCTGCATGGTTTTTAAAGCACTGAATCTACCCATGCTGGGGGTGGAATGGGGGCATGGAGTGTTCTGAAGAAGTGATGCTCAGTCACAGCACTGAATCCTTTGAGTTGACTATCTGGGCTGATTACCTGACCTCACCTAACCTCCACCATTTTGTTTTTCCCTGTGTGTGAGAGGGGGCTATAGAGAGAGGAGCCCAGCTCACCCCTTCCTCAAGGCAGGCAGAGAGGCTTCTGGGGCAACCAGAGTAGCAGAGGGCTGGGGCTCAGTTATGGGGCATGGAAAGTGGAGCAATGCCAGTAAGCGACAATGCCCACTCATTGGATATTGCTAGTAGTGGTCCCTTGGTGGGGGGATGCCTTGGTTCTGCCTCCTTCCTGGGTCTCTCTTGTCTGAAGAACTGGTCACCATATTCCTCTTCTCCTGTGCCTGGAGATAAGGGAGCCAAGCACTAGAGCCCAAGAGAGAGTGGAGCCAGAATAAAAAATAGAGGCCAGTTCAGAGCCCAAGGTTCTCTGCTTCTTCCTTCTTTGTCCTCAATGGTGGCATGTACTCTGCAGTCTTCCTGAGCTGTCACTGGAGATGGCTGAGCATTCCTAAAGTAGCATCTTTGCGCCATCTCTCTGATGGGAATCGCTGCTGGTAATGCTACAGCCTGTGAGCAATTTTTAGATGACCCTCAGCTTTGGTCTTGAGTGCCCAAGGGCTTTGAGGAAGTGTTTGGAAGGGACAGAACTCTGAGACTAGGGAGGTCAGGTCAGCACAAACACACAGGGGGACCCAAGACGAAGGAAGGCTGAGCACCCTCACTCAAGGGGAGGGGAGCCTGGCCCTGACACAAAGCCTGCATTCAAGAGCTGAAGCGAGAGAGGTGAACAAATCAAACACCTGTTAACATCAAGAGTCTGCAAATATCGGCCTTTGAAAAGGAGTGAAAATAGAGACGCAGGAAAAACAGGCTTTTTTCACAAGGATTACAGAGTGCCTCAAGGAAATGAAGCAAAAGCTTCTTCAAAATGGAAAGGAAACTCTCTGGGGAGAATAATTTAAAGGATAAAACAGAATTCTGCGATATTTAAAGAATGCAAGAGACACAGTTTCTGGGTAATTAATCACTGATTAATAATGCCAGCATGTTGCTGATAAAAAAGGTCACTGACACTCCTGAAAGCCAAAGACAACTCACAGTGGTGGGCTCACGGTTCATATGCCCTCAGAAAAGGGGGTGCCGCTGAGGGTGAAAGTCAACTCTGACTCGTTAACAAGTAATGGGAGAACGAAGGTTATAATGACAGATGGGCTTATTCATGACACTGAGCGCCCACATGTTGTTCAAAGAAACATCAAGTTCTGCATCACCTATCTGACAAAAGAGAGCAGCCATACATCCCCAGACCTGTCTGAGGAAACACTACATTTGCCTCAACTCAGAATTTCTTTACTGCCTTTGATTAGATCTTAGCCTGGCTAAGTCTTTGCCCAGGATTTCCCATACTGGTTGATTTCTGGATGAGAAAGTAGAAAAAGGGAAAAACCTTTGTCCCAGTTCAACAACTAGCTATTAAAGACAAGAGAGAAATAATAATTTCTTTCAGTTCAGAAGAAAAAGAGGCAAAACTCACCCAATGAATGGACTCTCTGAAAAGGAGACCAAATCAAAACCAGTGGCCACATAGGACAGCAAGAAATATGGGCGTGAAACCCAATGACTGAGAAAAATGAAGACGAAAGCTACCAGACTTCAAAAACAATTGACCTGGCAAACAGATCAAGGAGAGATCGTTTAAGACATTGTCCTCCCCAGAAATCATGATTTCTAAAAAAGGCCTGGGAACCATCAAAAAATCACACACAAAAAAAACTGCCCACAGGGCCACGTGAAGAAAAAAATGAATCTACTCACACGCCAAAAAAAGTCAAGTCCAGGGATATCTCACCTCTTGTGTCAAAGAAAAGAAGCCAAAATCACCCAGAAAGACATCATTAGGTAACAAGGAATTGACACCAGGATCACACAGGATCTGACAGCTTCTACTATAATGGAGTGGAGATCTTGGAATACAATGCTCCAAAAGGTAAAGGAGATAGACCTACAGGTAAGAATAATTTATTCTGCAAATCTGAGTACAATTTTAGTGGAAAATAACAGGCTCTTTACTGGGATAGAGGAAGTTAGTCTTCCTTTCAGAAGCCTACTCAAAAAACAAACAAACAAATCAGAACTAAGGAGTGACCATGAAATAAAAACTCAAGAATCAAGAGAAACAGGACAGGGAACTGAACCAAGTGCAAGGACCTGCCCGATGATACCGTGCTAACGTTCTAATGAGGGAGAAGAAGCAAGTGACCCTTTGGGACCTAGATGTCTTCAAAGAGTACTGAGATCAGCAAGGAAAACTCAAGATGGAGGCAGCCTTCTGGATTCATTCTGTTCAGAGCCTTTTTTTAAAGGGGAGAGAGATTCTGTTCTATTAAAGCCAGGCTCCCTAGGGCTCTGCCCAACCTGGCACACCAGGAGCCTCTTAGAGGGTGAGTGTCCTAGGAGAGAGGAAAGGTGGTTTTGGGGTTGTCCTAGAACTAGGCAGCTAAGTAGTGTAGGAGATAGAGTGTTGGACCTGGAGTGAGAAAGTCCTGAGTTCAAATCTAGCTTCAGACACCTGTTAATTGTGTGACCCTGGGTAAGTTACTTCACCTCTGCTTGACTCAGTTTTCTCAACTACAAAGTGGGGAAAATCATAGTTTCTACCTCTCAGGGCTGTGGTAAAGATGTGTAAAGTGTTTGGTAAGCCTTCGAGTGCTGGGTAATCATCATTAACTAAGTTTCCCCAAATGCTGTTGCTCTGTGATGTGAAGACTGAAGGGACAGTCCCATCTCAGCTTCCTGGGCGCACTTCCCAGATGCCTTGTGGCAGGGCTTATGAGCGGCGCCATGGTGAGGATGTGCTTGAGGGAGCCTTCCAGAAGCCTGTTGCTCTGGACAAGGACTTACAGTCATTTCCCGCACCACTAATGAGCCTGCACATGGGAGGCATAATTTAAACTTAATTGAAAGGCAATAAACTTGCAGTTGTTTTCTTAAAACTCATCTTCTTTGTCCTTATCTGAATATTAATAATCATGTTTTACACAGTACAGAAAAGCATCAGGGCCCTTCACATTCCGTGGCTGCAGGGACCTTGAATCAATGTGTTTTCATTAATTTGATGAACGTTTGTCAGCACAGATCACGTAACTGGCTCCCTGATGAGCCGCCTCAGGAGTCGGTGCTTAGGAGCTGTGGGCTCAGAGGATGAAACGTTAAGACCATGACCAACCTTAGCATCTTCGTTTTTAATGCAAACACAGAGCCCGGAGGGCTCTTCCCAGTCATGCTGATATCCCATAATCCATAGCTTCCTTATTTTGACCTGTCTTTTACAACTTTCAACATTGATCCCGAAGCAAGAAACACACTGGCCCCTTGAGATCTGCTGGGTCTGAGATTCTCTGCCATCACGGAATCCTTGGGCTCTTTGACTTGGAGGGACATGGTTAGGGGATCTGGCAATTTCTATTCTGCCCCATTAATAGACAGAGAAGGACACAAACTTTTTCTTTTCTCCCCCTTCTGTGCCTTTGCTCACACTCTGCCTCCCACCTGCCATGCCCCCTTCTCCATTCATGTACCATGGGCAGTCATCACCTCTATTTTACAGATGACGAAACTCAGTCACAGAGAGGGGTCGGAATCAATGAGACATGCTCCTCCCACCCCTCCCCCATGCTGAGTGTGTGGGAATGGGTGTCTTTGGGTGTCTGCGTCTGGATGTCGATGTCAGGTTCAGGGAAGGCAGATATAAAAAGGCTGAGAACTTGTACCCTTTGTGGTGATGCTGGGAAAGAACACAAAGTCAGAGACCCAATGCCCAACTGTAGTGTGGGAAGAAATGGTTGTCCTCTTCAAACGGTTTAAGGTATTTGGCAGGTGAATGGAGACGGGGGCATCCAGGTGGCAGGCAGAATGTGAGCAAAGGCAGGGGCAGGGGGAGATAAGGGTTGGTGTCTGTTTCTATTAATGGAGCAGAATAGAAATCGCCAGACCCCCAAGTTGTGTCCCCGTGGGCACCGAGAGGATGGCATTGGGGGGATGGCACTGAGGGGATGGCAGGTATTTGGTGAACAGGGACTGAGTGGGACAAGATGAGGAGGGAACTTGGCGGTTCAGAAACAAGGGAGCAGTGGAAAGTCAATAGTTTCTTGCAGCCCAGATGGGTAGAATGAGCTGTGGAAGCCAAAACAACCCAACTGGAAAAAGACTGGAAATGAATGTGAATGAAAGCAAAGGGTCTTTTGAGGAGACACGAGAGAGAATGGAAGAACCACTGAATGGCCTGGAGAAGAAATCTGACTATCGGTGTGAGGCCCATGTTGAGTGCAGAGGACTTGCCTGTGACGCACGCAAAGTTCTCTCTCTGATGTTGCCCTCCCCCCAATCTCACTGGGCCTCGAGGCAGCCACCACTTCAGGCTCAAGGTTTTCTTCAAACTTGAGCTCTTGAGCCCCCACTGGACCTCCTCTTTGAGAGTTGGGCAGCAGACACAATGGGCTCAAGGTCCAGGGCTATGGAGGAGGAGGGTCTGGAATTCAGCTTTCTGGCACTGCCCAGCATCTGGGATAGTTGTTCTTGAGGTCCTACAGTGGCAGGGACAAGGGATTGAGGCCAGGTGTGCACCTATGAGATCACTGGAAGTCTAGCTTTTCCTGTGGCCTACAAAGTATTGCAGGTGCTGGCTGGTCAAGGTACTTGACTCAGCTCATGGACAGACTTTCTGAACTATGGACTGGTCTGAGGTAGCTCCACCTCCGTGTACATTCATCAACCTTGGCAGGCAACAGTATTTCTGAGTGGACAGCCTGCTGAGTCCTGGAAATAACCTGGAGGACACTATGGCATTCCTAGAGTTTGGGGGCGGCTCTTAGGAAACACTTCCTACATAAAGTAACAAAGGTGGGGGTAAACCTGTTGAACTTTTTAAAGAGGCAAGCCACGAAGTTACAAGAGTGGAAGCTTTGCTTTTGGGAAGTCAGCTTTGGTTTCTTGGGGAGCAGGAGCTCCCTGGTAAGGATCCTTCTCCTGCCCAGGCGGGGTGGCATCTTTTGATCACCATCTAGCCCTGTGGGTGGAGGCCTTTGGGGAGGGCCTGGACAAGAGGAGCTCAGTCTCCACCTCTGGGAAGAGAACAGGCCTCAGCAAGTCACACGTCATGGAAATAGTCAAGTTCCATCTCAATTAGATTAAGTAACTGCTGCCAGCTTGCTCAGATTGTATCCAGGGCCTACTCTAAATTCCATACCAGGAGTAGGATGTTCCTCTCTAATCTATGTCTGGCTACCTTTCCCCAAATAATTACTGCTCTTGCTTAGCCACTGAATGGCTGTAATTAATACCCCTGGTCGTCAAGGGAATTCTCCATTGATTGGGGGGCTGGGCATGGGCCCAGGTCCATTGCAATGTCTCCCTCACCCTCCAAAACAATTCCAAATTGTCCATTCCTCATAGGAACAGCCCCATCACCTAAGCTAGGATAGCCTTTGCTAAAGCCTTGCCCCAGGAGGTTAGGCTAGGGGGGTGATTTTCCTCCCCTAAGAGGTACTGAGGCTCTCCTTGCGACAGACTGGCATGGCAACCTGACTCAGGATGCTCATATGGCCCTCTCTTTGCCCAAGTACAGAAGGCTACCAGGAGCTCAGGCCCTCCTCCAGGGTCACTGATCTCAGCGGTTATCAGGACTGACCTTGGGGGGCCGTCTTCCCTCCTCACAGAGCATCTGCATTGTGGGGTCCTTCCTCCAGGAGGGCCAAGTCAGCCCCTGGGGGTACCTGCTGACTGGCCAGCGGTGTGCCAGCGTCAGAACTCAACTCCTGGGGGCCACCCTGAGAGAGGCCTGGGCCACACACAAGGGCATGAGGGGTCATTAAGTCAGACCAAACGGGCCATTCTCCTCTGAAGTCATATTTTACTGTCCTCACCCTCAGTTTAATGTCAATGACTGAGAGCTGGGACCCCAGAGATCCTTTGGTCCACCTCCCTCATTTGACAGATGGGGAACAGGTTCGGCAAGGCTAAACGGCCTCCTCAGGATCACACAGCCACGTGTCCCCAGCAGGGTCCAGCCTAGGACTTTCTGACTCCACCTGCCCTGCCAGTGACCGGTGCCTGGGATATAAGGGACAAATTCAGGGGCTATTGTGTTTCCTGAGCTATAAAGGGTACAGGCAGGCCCATCACTGTCTTTTTCACCTGTGGCCTCCTCCAAGAGCAGCAAGGGAGACAGTGCTCCCTTTCTGCCACCCCCAAGAGCATCCTGTCTGTGCTTTCTTGGGGGCTGGGAGAGATGCTCATGGATTCCCTTCTAGGCAACCCCTGCCCTTCTGCTTCCTGAGCCTGGGTCAGAGGTCAGAATGGCTGCAAGTGGACTTTCCACGTCTGACCCTCAGAACTGGCTGGGCACTGGAGGAATTCTACCGAGGCCCTTGGCAGTGATAGATGGTGCTGCCGCATCCCAGAGGGAGATCCCCCCAACCGAAGGGAGAAGGGAAGGGGTCACTATCTGGCTGAAGAGCTAACATACCCCCACCCAGGGCAGGAGAGCTTTATGTGGGTGGTCACCAAGCTACTGGTCGGGACTGCTTGAGCAGGGTCGAAGTCACTGGGAAGCATCAATGCGGCAGCTCCCCCATGAATCTAAGGGGCTGAATGGACATTTCAGCCCTTCCTGGACTTTTGTCTTAGGCATTTTCTGTGCTAGGTAAATGGGGTGTCCCACTGCAGAGGCCCCTACTGGAGATGGATCTGGGGTTCCTACTCCAGCTATACCTAAGCTAAGCTATTTGAGAGATTCTCCTGGAGACCTCCAGGCTGGGAAGGAGACCTGACCTCTGAGTCAAGTCCCTTAGATGAGAGCCCAGTGCTTTCTAGAAGGCCTCCAGATGTCCTATACCTGGCCCCAAGTTCCCTCTGCAGGACAGCATTCCCTCCTCCTGATCACCTCCAGCCCCGGGGAATGGAGAGAACCACAGCTGCTCCTGGGCAGGTCCAACCAGCCACTGGACATCTGATTGCTGGGAGTAGATGGACCTTTGTCCTCTTAAAATCTGGAAGAACAGATCAGAAACCCTTGTGGGTAAAATGGTCTGTGCCTGGGCAGCAAGTAGTGCAGTGGATAGAGCACCAGGCCTGGAGTCAGGAAGACCTGAGTTCAAATCCAGCCTCAGATGCTTACTAGTAAAGTCAAACTGTTACTGTCATGATTCTCAGACTGGATTTCGGGGAAGCCATATTCTTCTGCGCAGCTTTAGGCGAAGTGTGTCTTGTGGGCCAGCTCTGTCTTTCCTTGGCATAGAGCGACAATTTAGGTTTATTAAGTCCAAATATCACTTTGCTACCTTTTTAGAGATTCTGCCACATGACAGAGAACTTACTATGTTTTTGGTGGAGCCATAGAGGCAATGTCATCCATGTGAAGAGGGGCTGTCCCCCCTCCGCAGTACAGGGGTGCTGAAGGGAGGCAGAAAGACACCTCTGACCCCTTCCTCCCCCAGTCTTCTCCAAGTGGGATTTAAGCAGGAGCTTGGGCTGGAGAGTTGGCCATGCTGCTCTCCTCAGAGAGGGCATGCCAGGTCACCGATTATCTTTCCGCTCCTTTAAGTACTATTAATCCAGGGGAGTGGTTTTCAGATTCAGAAGAAGCCTCCAATTGCTGTTCATTAGTGTGCAAAGGAGGACCCTCGGCTTTATGACCAAAGCTTGACTCCTTTCCCACCATAGGCCACCATGAACACATGGTATGTAGCCAAGAAACCCATTTATCTGAGTCAACAGCAAAGCAGAAATCAGAGAAGGGATCCATAGGAGAAAATGTGCCCAGCCATATAAAGTGAGGACTGCTCCCCACTGGGGAGAGGGAGCCCTGCATCTCCCGCAGAAGGGGACAGGGACATCATGGAGACTGGGGCCCTCTCACCATGGGTTCCCATCAGTCTTGTTCTCTCTTCACAAGATGAAGTGGGCTTGGCATCATTCTCTCCCAAAGCTGCAGGTCAGATGCAGAATCCAGAGAGACTGGAGAGACTGCTCCGGACTATGTTTCTTTTCTCACTCTCACCCCTCCCCAGGCTTGGGACACCGATCTCCACCAAGGAGAAAGTCTCCACCAAGGGCCTCAGGCACTCGGATTAGACTGATGAGATTTTTGGTCAGACACCCCTTTAACAAGGAAGTTAACTCAGCTCCTTTCAGGAGCTATGCGAGTCAGTAATCGTTCATGAAGCACTTTCTATGCCCCAGGCCCAGTGCGAGATGTCAGGGATACAAATTCATGGGTCTGAACAACTCCTGCTCCTAAGAAGCTTACCTTCTAACAGGGGAGACAAAGACATTTAAAAAAACTGAAAAGTGCACAAAGGCCAACAAAAGCAATGCAGTGAGAGGGGGCACGATGGGGCAGGGGGCTCAGGGAATCCTGGGAGAAGAGAGGGGCGGAAGGGCTGCGTTTCGGGCCTGGAGGAGGCCGGTGTGGAACATCCCCTGTACACAGCAGAGAGCGTCCAGGAGGAGTGACAGCCAACGAGGCCGGCGCCACACCGTGAAGAGGCTTCAAAGGCAAACAGAAACTGCTATGAGATTCTCAAGGGGATGGGGAGATGCTGACAACAGCTAACATTTTCTAATGTTTTAAGATTTTCAAGCACTTTACAAATATTATCTCATTTTGTCCACAACCCTTGGAGAGGGGCGCTATTACCACCCCAATTTTATATATGGAGGAACTGAGGCAAACGGAGGTTATATGATTCATCCAGGGTCACCCAGCTAGGAAGTGTCTCAGGCTGGATCTGACTCCAGCCCAGTGCTCCACCCACTGAGCTGCCCAGCTGCTGCCAGGAGGAAGCGAGTGACAGTCGGTTCAGTGTGTAAGCATCGTTTTGGCAGCAGGGTCGAGGGTGCGATGGAGCACTGGGAGGCTGAGTAATTAGGAGGTCACTTCAATGATGGAGGAGGTGACAAGGGCCTGATCAACAGAGCAGAAGTGAGCACAAAGATGAGGGGTTCGATAGGAAAGCTGTTGCGCCGCTAGAGAAGGTGAGACCTGGAAACTGGTTGGACACGTAGGGTGAGCAAGAGAGAAGAGTCAGGATCATGCTGAAACTATGGACCCAAGACTCTGGAGCAATGGCAGTGAGTTTGGCAGGAGGGAGGCTCTGGGATGAATGAGTACGACCTCAGCTTGGGTCAGAACATCCATCCAGTTCCTCATATTTAATAGGCTCCTGGTGATGGATCAATAGTTCTGGCATCAGTTTCCACAGAGCTGTGCTAGTTAGACTCATGAAAATTGATGAGGTCACCAAGAGAGAGAGTGTAGAGGAAAAAGAGTCCCCCACAGAGCCTTGGGCACACCCACAGTTAGGGGGAGTGACCTGGAGGAGGACCCACAGAGGACAGAGTATCCAGGAAGAGGGAGTGTTCAGTAGTGACAAATGCAACAGAGACTGACAAGTGAGAAAATACAAGATTTGCCATTGGATGATGAGATCATAAACCAGATTACAAGGGGCTGAGGAGTCAATGGAGAGAAGGGAGAGGCAGTAAGTGTGGACAGCTTTTTCATAGTTGGTTGGATTTTTTTTTCTCAGTTTGGATTAGAGAGGGAAAAGAGATGTAGGATGATAACTTGACTGGATGGTAGGGCTTAAAAAAAGTCTTTTTAAGGATGAGGGGAGCTTGGGCATGTTGGAAGGCAGACGGAAAGGAACCATTAGGGAAATACTGAAAATATGGTGGGAAGGATGAATGAGAATGCAATCTGGTACTGAAAAAAAAAGGATATATCTATCTATATCACCAATCTATCATCTATCTATCCATCATCCATCTCTATCATCCACCCACCCACTCACCCATTATCTCTATCACCTATCCATCCGTCTACCCATCCATCATCTGTCTCTGTCATCTACCCTTCCACCTAGCTATCTCCTTTAGCAGTCCTATTTCAAAGATACCTTTTCACTTAGCCGCCAATGAAGTTATCTCCTCCTTTCCCTTCCCTTTGTGTCTCAGCAGACAGAGCTTTGCACTGGGTGTCTGATGTGCGTAGAGTAGTAGTTTTAAAAGCTGATTCACTATGGATAAAAGCTGACCTATGGCACTGACTCTTTTGTCCTTAATTTAGAACAGAGGATGCAGGAGGGAGGAACAGTGCTTGGCTTTGAGGTGCAGAGACACCATCTGGATCCTTATCCAAAGCTGACAGGCTTTCTCCTGGCTGGGGGCAAAGATGAACAAAGAAGAAATCTCAGGTTTTCGATGTATAGATTTTGGCTAAGCTTCTCAAGAGGCAAAATAAACTGTACTGGGGTTTCTCTTCTGCTCCTCAGGGTAAGGGTCAGAGCAGGATTTTCCTAGATTGGATTGCCAGGTCATGTGGCCTCAACAAACTCACCTCCCTCCAGCCCATACCCGAACATAGAAAGCCCCACACAGACAGTGTGGAAGGCAGCCACTAGAGAGTTTGGATGGTCCTGGCTCCTGGCTGGCAATGTCCATGTTCCAAAGGGACCAAAGGAGGGGGAGCTTTGGGTTTCACCCTAATCCTTAAAGCCAGACAGGTACCACCTCACCACTCTACTCACTATGAGTCAGATCACGGTCCCAAACTTCTCTGACTTGTGACGCCTGGTGATACTGGTCTGTGGTCCTCCTGTGTTTCATGCTTCCCTGGAATAAATATGAGGGCATAAAAGGAAGATGGGAGAGTGCTTTCTTCCTCAATCTCTGAGAATAATTTGGGTAATAGGGCACTAATTTTTCTTTTAAGCTCGATAGAACCTCCTGTGAATCTATCAGTTCCCCAACCAGCACCTTTGGTGGTTCCTTCACAGCTGGTTCCATTTCTTTTTTCTGAGATGGCATCACTGAAGATCTCTCTTTGGTGGGCTGTCCGTCTATGTATTTTACACTTTTGAAGGTAACACTCTTCTTCTTTTGTGTTCTTGGTTTTATTAACACATTAACTATGCATACTCGGTTCTGATCACTCTTGTATATCTTCTGGCTTTACTGTGATTTTACCTTGTCTGCTATTCTGTAGATTTAGCTTTTTCTCTTTTTAATCAGGTGGGCTAAAGATTTATCAGATTTATCAGCCTTCTCAAGAACAGCTTTTCGTTTTGTTTATCATCTCAGGAGGGTGTCTGCTTTTCCCACTGATGATACCTCTAGAATCTTTTTGTGCTTATGTTTAGGTGTGTTTGTTTATTAGCTAACTCCTAAAAACACATTATGTCCATTAACTTATGCTTTTCCTACTTTGCTAAAGCATGTTTGTAGGGACAGCACTTTCCCCAAGGACGGCTTCAGCTGAGCCTCTGCCATCTTGTTTCATCAGATCCTTCTTCCACCTTGTTATTAGCTGTTCCAATGATTTGTTCTTCTCGGGACTCCCTGAGAGTCTCCCTCTTGGGCCTGTAATTTTTGGCTATGTGGCTGCTCTGATCACCATTTTTATGTGATGGGGCTTTCAAGGCTGTTTCCTATCTCTGCCTTTCCACAGGTTTACTGTTTCTGGGCCTCCTCTGTCACATGGAGACTCCCCGAGGGACTATGGTTTTGTCTGTCTTTGTATCTGAGAAACTTGGAAAGTGTCTGTCTTGTAGTTCCTGACTAAAATCTGAAGCAGTCTTGGGAACATGCGTGTGTCAGTCCACCCAGGGCTGTTCAACTGCATGACATTTCCCACTTTTGGGGGCAGAACTTAGGCCATAATCTGTCTGAAAGACAAGTTGGGAAGATGATAAGGGAGTCAAAAAGCCATTTCAGCCGCCATGGCTATGCCTCAGCCAAAGCACTGCAGTCACCTGAGTTTTCGCTGGCTGGAATGATTAGATGCTTTCATCCTCAGGCTGCACTTAGTCAGATTCACACAGTTGGCAACCATTAGGACAGTAAGAGCTGCTGAAACGCCTGGCTTGTCCCCGGCACAAGGCAGACTGTCCTACTTTAAAGTGGGTGGGAACAGTGAATTTGTAAGAAACAGGAAGAAAATGGAGTCTTGGGAATGTGACTCCAAGCCAGATGGAGTGAGAAGTCATCCAGACCGCCGTGCTCATCTTTCCAGTTACTTAGGTCCCAAGCTTGGAGCCTTCCTCCACTTCTCACTATCCTTCATCCTCTATTTCCCATCTATTGTTAAAAGTCTTGTCAATTCTACCTCCACAGTATTTCTTCCATCTGTATCTTTTTATCTGCTCACCTACACACAGAGTTCTCTCTCCCACCCCCACCCCCCCGCCCCGCCCAGGATCAACCATCCTATTTCTCTTTTTAACATTTTTTCAATTAACAAGATTTCTTTCCTTTTGACTCTCCCCAGGAAAACTTAGAACAAAAATGCACCATCAAGAAAAACAAATTCCAAAAATATGTATCTCATCTTATTGAGTTCGTCACCACATTTTTTTACCCCAGTACACTGGAATCATGGTAGGTCTGCGCTGCTCAGAGTTATTTATCTTCACAACATTTTTATCACACTGACAACACGTGTTTTACTTAGACTGCAGGGGCAGCAGGCTGGTGATCCGGGGTTCACTTTTACCACCGTGAGGCAGCTAAGCTCTTGACTTCAGAGATCCCGACTCAAACCAGATGAGTTGGGATGCGTCCCATGAAAGGGGCTGTTCTAAGCACAGATTGGTGGCAGTGAGGTGGCTGCTGGGGCCTGGAGTAAGAAATATTCATCTTCCTGTGTTCAAATCCAGCCTCAGAAATCTGTTAGCTGAGTGACCCTGGGCAAGTCACTTAGCCCTGTTTGCCTCAGTTTCCTCATCTCAAAAAATGAGCTGGAGATGGAAATGGCAAACCTCTCCAGTATCTCTGCCAAGAAAACCTCAAATGAGGTCACAAAGCGCTAGACATGACTGAAAAATGACAGAACAACAAAGTATAAATCCTGTACTGTTTCTGTCTGAGTCACTGTGCAGAAGACCTTAAAATGAGGCTAAGCTATACAAAGACTCCCAAGGGCACAGAGGAGTTAATTACAGAGTTGTTAAGCTATCCTGAGCCCCCAGCTCACCTTCCAGCTCATCAAAGCTCCTCACAAATCATGACATGCACAAATCATGATGGCATTTTGGGGGTGCTCTGACCTCTCAGAGTACAGTGGGACTATTATCATGTCAAAGACAGCTTGACCTGGAACACAAGTCAGGGAGAGATCATTTGAAAATGATCACTAGACTCCCTGAAAACCACAATTTAGGGGAAAAGAAAAGACTTGAGGCCATGTAAAGAAACTGCTCAGATCTCGCAGATCCAGAGGGTAAAGTGAAACTAGAAAGAATCCACCAATTACCTCCTGAACGGACTCTCTAAAGGAAGAGCCCCAGGAATGCTGGTCAAAACTCAAAGCTCCCACGTCAAAGAAGAAATATGCTGTGAGCACCAGAAAGAAACAATTCAAATACCCTGGAAGCACAGGGCAAACCCAGGACTACAACATTCCAAAGACAGAGGCCACAAACCAGAGGGGCACAGTGGATGTGTGAGCTTGAGATGCCAACCACGGGGGCACAGTGGATGTGTGAGCTCGAGATGTCAACCACGGGGGCACAGTAGATGTGTGAGCTTGAGATGCCAACTGAAGGAACATGATGGACATGTAAACTTGAAATGTTGTCCAAGAGGACCTGGTGGCTGTGTGAGCTCAATCTGCCATCCAACAGGCAGCTGGGGAGGAAGGTAACATGGGGCTGAAGCTCAGGAGAGAGGCCAGGCCCAGACGTGGGAGCAGATGATAGTCCCAACAGAGAGAGTAACAGGGTAGAGCCTTGGGAACACCCCAGAAAGTGGTCAGGACATAGATGAAGCAACAGAGGGGCTTGCGGAGGAACAGTCAGAGTCAGGAAAGTCTGTAGAGGAGCAAGTGTCAAGAAGAAGGTGATCTTCAGGGTCAAAGGCTGCAGAGAGGCCAAGAAGGCTGAGGACTAGGAAGAGGCTATTGGATCTGGCAACGAAGAGGTGACTTAACAGTAACAGCAAAAACATCATTGCTATAATAATAGATTACATTTTTATAGTATAACAGCAATAACAAATTTACATAAAACCTATTACGTGCCAGGCACTGTGCTAAGCAGTTTACATTCACTATCACACTCGATCCTCACAGCAGGAGGTAGGTGCTGTTATCATCTCCATTTCACAGATGAGAAAACTGAGGCAAACAGGTTAAGTGGCTTGCTCAGGGCCACAGAGCTAGCGTCTGCATTTGAATCCAGGTCTTGTGCTCTCCGCTGCAGCGCCACCTAGTGGCCCAAGGGGGGAACTCGTATGAGTAGATTACTTTACCCATTTGCAGAGAGTCTGAGGTGGCTTCCAACTCCTTGTCCCAGGCCCCTCTTTGAAGGGCTTTCTCTGGCCTGAGTGCCTCGCTTGGGATCATTGGAGGGAATGTACCTGGAGCCTGGGTCTGTGCTCACTAAAGCTCCCTAAGAGCCCCTCACTGACCTGACAGAAGCCAGGTGCTCTAGGGAGACGATGGGAGGTGGGGAGCTAACAGGAGGCTCAGGAGAAGCAGCAGCGGCCACCTGGGGGGAAGGGGCAGCCCACTATGTACCTACCACCTAGGGCAGAGGACAGGTTCTGAGCTCATCACCATGGCTGCAGGGCTTCCTCTGGGGGCCTACACAGCTCTCCAGATGCACCCAGAGCCACACCACTTCCACCACTCTATAGGTCCCTGGTACTTTCCAGTCTGAGCCCTCCAGGCAAGAGCAATGTGTGACTGCCTTGGGGCTGGGGCTCCGCATGGAAGGGGGCTCACAATTGGAGCGATGGATGGCAGCCACAGCTGTGCCGCCCCAGTGGCCCCACCCCAAAGAACGGGTTCCGGAGCCCCCACCCCAGGGCCGTGTCACTCCTCCAAGAGGCTGCTAGCTGGGCCTGCAGCTTGCGTGTTCAGGTTGGGGCTGAACTACACTGACAACCCAGGATTCAGCAGTGTGCCCACAGACCCACAGGCCAGCTAGGTGGTGTCTGGGCCATGTCTCCAGCCAGTATCCCAAGGGGGTGGTGGCCATTTCCATGACATTCTACCTTTCCTGGTGCCTGGTTATACAGGGCACGAAAGGATGGGATGCTACACAGCAGCATGCAGGGCTTATAGGAATGGGGCCAACAGCTCTGTAGGAGAACGATCCCGAATGGTACAGGTTTGGAGTCTGAAGCCCGTGGCAGCAAGAACCCTCCACTGTGCCTGAGCCCTCACTAAAGCAGGAGGCCACAAGAGGGACACCTCACAACTGAAGTGCTCTTTAGGGCTCACAAAGCATTCTTTTAAATAAGCTATTGTCACACAAGTTGAAAGCCTAAACACAAGAGCCATCAGCCGTCAGGTTTTACTCCCCAGAAGGGTGTGAGTGAGGTGTTCATGATGTGTGTAAATATTTAACTGACAGTCATTTTTGTTAGCAAAGAGTTTGGAAATCTTTTGTGTTTACACAGCAGAGAATCTGTGACAGGCTGACTGTGACCCTTTAAGCCTCTGGTCACTTGAATGGTACAGAAACAAGGACTCAGAGAGGAGACAGACGGCAAGGACAGCACTCAAGCACTCCTGCTGCACATGTGGTAAGAGATCACACTGTATCTGGGGATGGACACGGCAAACTTTCCAGTACGTCACCAAACTACCAAGTGACCGCTCTGAATGTCCGCTCGGCCATCAGATGCGAGTGCTGATGGTCCGGCCTTCTAAAGGCTTCGTTCGGACCGCTGAGTGGCTGCTTGGGATGGAGGCAGATCTGGATGTAAATAGATCCAAAGGATCCAGTGCTAGGCCCTGCAAGCGCCCACGCCAAGGGAGGACGCCTCTGCCTGTCCTCTTGCCATCACTTCTCTGCCCCGAGCTGGTCCCAGAACACCCCCGGCAGCAAGGGTGGGGCAGGCTAGGCCTTGGGCATGGCCGGGTCCTCCATACTGAACTGCCGGTTGGGTTTGGTGGTTTCCTGCATCAGCTCCTGCAGCTGGCCGATCTGCTCGGTGCTGAAGTCCTCCAGCTGCTCTTGGGTGAGACGGGCTCCGAGCTGCATCTTCTCCGCGGCAGTGGTCTGCTGGGACAGCGCGGCTGCATACCTCTGGGAAAGAGAAAGCAGGGTTAGCAGCCGTTCTGTGCCCGTGCCTGGGTCCTAGCCCGAGGGCACACCCGCCTGCTTCTTCAGTCGGGGTTAATTAAAGGGATCTCGAGTTCCTGGAACATCAGTTACTTCTCACTTACAATTGACTGCTCTCCAACTGGCAGTGAGCTGGAAAGCATCCCTCAACTTACGGAGAAAGTGCCTCCTGCACGCTTATCCTGGGGGGTCCCACATCTAATCCAGAGCCCTCATCTGAGAGATAAGGAAACAAAGGGGGAAGGGAAGGAAGGTGAGCACGGGAAAAAGCATCTACTGAGCACCCGAGTTGGGTGCTGGCAGAGCGCATTACAGCTATCACCTATTTTTTCTTCACTGCGAACTTCAAAGATAAATGCTGTTATTACCCCCAATTTAAAGATGAGGAAACTGAGGCTAAGTGACTTTCCCAGGGTCACTGCCAGCAAGTTCAGAGAGCCAGATTTGAACTCGGGACTTCCTTACACACTCTGCACAGGGCGTGAAGCTGCCTCAGAATCAGCAGCACTTAGGCGGGGCTTTAGGGTTTGCAGGGCACTTGACATACTGATTCATTTGATCCTCACAATAATCCCGTTAGGTAGGTGCTATTATCCCCATTTCACAGGTAAGGAAACCGAGGTAGGGTGTGATGAAGGCAAACACACAATCTCTGACACTGTGGAGCTGTGATCAGCTTTGCTCTGAAGCAGCCACCAGGCTGGCTCAGGTCAAGCCTCTCCTCACCCCCGCCCCCAGCCAGTCATCTGCTTCCTACTGCCGGCTCCTGCCCTAGAGCTGGCCTTCAGTCAGCCAGGGAGCAACTAGTAATGTGCCAGGCATCCTGCCCTCAGGGAGCTCCCAGCCTAAAGACGGAGAGACAACAGGGAAGCCCGCGCGCGTGCGCGCACACACACACACACACACACACACACACACACACACACACAGGCACAGGGGCTCGGGAAAGGCTTCCTACATAAAGAGCACGGCCAAGTGTCCTTCCTGAGAGGCCTCGGGCTTCCAGACCCTCATCACACCCACCGAGGCCAGACCAATCTGCCCAGAACACGGTGCTCACACGAGCTCCCCCTCACGGACCGCTGGGCTCTCCTCTGCTTCTGGTCTAAATGCCAGACTCCTTGGACTGGCACCCACCGCCCCCCGTGACCCTATGATGATGTGACCTCTCTGCCCCTGCCCACTTCCACCATGCATAGGCCTGGATTCTTTGGCTCACGCGGTCTCCTCCCTTCCCTCTCTACTTGTGCACATGAGACTTCCTGTGGTTGCTGACTCTGGCTCCATCAGGTGGTCGTCATCCGCCCAGGGCAAACCCAGATGTCGGGTCCCTTGTACAAAAGGCAAAGAGGAGGGGAGAACATTTAGGGAGGGAAGGGGAGAAGGCTGCAATTTGTGAGGCTGGCCTGCTGTGCTTTCTGAGAAAAAAGGGGGGATTCTGGACCTTAGCTCCTCTGCTGCTCCATGAGGAGTTTGCTGTATTATTACAGGGCAAAGCCCACCCCCAACTCCCCATCCCTGACACCCCCATACCGCCCCAGTCCCCAGCCCTGCACTCTCTAAAATCTGAGGATCCCATGACGTTCTCTGGCCCCAAAAGCAATACATTAGTTTGCCGGATTCACTACAAAGCTGTTTCACAAATGACAACTTCCTTCGGATTTAATTAAGTTTCACTTTGTCGTGATCAAGGAAAAACTGTCCAAAGAGAAATACTCAGGGATAATTTAATTGTGCAAATGCCAATGGGAAAAAATGTCTCAAAAATCTCCAAATACTCACCGAGGCAATCAACAGTAATTCAGAGATATTGAAAACACAGATCTAGGTTCTCTTTGCCAAAGTAATCACAACTTTACAAAGCTGCAGCTTCTTCAGGAAGACAGCGGCCTCTCCTAGCAGCCTGAGGGCAGCCTGGCGGTGGTGTCAGCCCGGCCGCAGCATTCGGTACATCGGGTGTGTTGGCGAGCACCATGGCCTGGCTGGACAAGGCTCTCAGTGACCCGAGAGGCCCCGGGGCCATCAACCCTGGCCAGGGGGAATCCCAGGAAGCCCGAGCCTTCAGACCCCGACTGCAAACAAGCACATCCAGGCTTCCCAGCTTCCTTTACTCAGGTTTCAATATTCACAAGTCACCTCCTCATGAAATAAACCCCTGTTCTAGCCCCGGTGCAATCAGATGTCTAGCTTTGCTTCCAACAGCCCTAAATTGTCTCTCTCTTCCCCATCCCAAGAAGGACCAACCAAACAGTGACCCACGTGTCCTTCCAGATCTCTGGACTTCCCAAGCCTGAGTGCCGGAGTCCCCTGCCAGCATCAGCAAAGCAGGCTCAGGGCTCCCGGCCCCTGCTCTGGCCCATTCTAGCAGCAAACAGTGATGAGGAAGGCCGAGAGAGGGAAATCGGATGGGGTCCCGGGCCGGCAACCTCCAGGGAAGGCACTTCACAACCTCAAGCTTCTCCACTGAACTGAACCCTGGCTATGCTGGGTCAGATATACACCCCGATACAGTCAAAGTCACAGAGATCACCTGGAAAGAGTGGGCATACTGCCTACCACCTTCTAGGGGAAGTCTGAGCATTCTCCTATTCAGGAGGCTTTGGGGAGAAGATTCTGAGTCACTTTACCTTTGACAGGATTTACCAAGCAAAGATGCATTCACAAAAAGACAGAGAGAATCCCGTTTTCTCCCACGGGTCCATCTCCCGAGGTCACAGAAGCACTGGAGACACCCGTGCTTGTGACACACTTAGATCACTGCCTTAATTAATCTTTATTTGGGGAACAATTCACAATCCGTTTTCAAGTGAATGACGTCATTTAGTGCACGCCTGGCGTTCAGTGCCAGCAGTTCTGTTCAAGGCGGAGAGGTGGCACTGTGTGGCTGTGGCTGCACGTTACAAACCCAGTAGATCTGAGATAATGGTGGGACACAGTTACAAGCACCAGAGTTAAGGTGTGAGATCAAGTACCACCTTAAGCACGTAGCAGGCATATCCTTGGGCAAGTCCTTTAACCCTCTGACTCAGTTTCCTCATCATAAGAGCACCTCCCTCCCAGGTTGTGGTGAGAATCAAAGGAGACATGGATGCACTGGCTCTCCTGGAGCTCATCAGTGTTGTCCTCCAGAGGCTGTGGGGAGGCTGAGAACGGAGCCGGGAGGGGGAGAAAACCTGGGAGTCCAGACGATAAGGGAGAAACAAGGGGCCCTCTGAGGTCTGCACAGGGACTGAGCAGCCGGCCAGGGGGTACCAGGGAAGGACTGGCTAGGAAGGAGATGCAGGTGCGCTGACTGGCCGAGGATTCAGGGGGGCTGCCCTTGGGGATCTGGGAAGAGCAGGCTCGGCAGTGTGCCAGAGACGGGATCCCTGTGGGCTCCCGGAGTGCTTGCTCCTCCCTGGCAGGCTTGGCAGAATCAAGGGAAGGATCTGGGGTTTTTGTTGCTCAGTCGCGTCTGACTCTCTGTGACCCCTTTTGGAGTTTTCTTAGCACAGACACTGGAGGGGTTTTAGCCATTTCCTCCTCCAGCTCATTTTACAGATGAGGAAACTGAGGCAAACAGGGTGAAGCGACTTGCCCAGGGTCACCTGGATAGTAAGTGCCTGAGGCCAGATTTCAACTCAGGAGGATGAGTCTCCCTGACCCAGGCCTGGCCCTTTGTGTACTATGGTACCCCTGGGCTAGCCTGCAGGGGTGGGACTGACCACCCACAACAGTGCTCTCCCACTTCCCACCTCACCCCTTTCGGCCAACCTTCAATAGCCCGATGCTCATTGCCCTGGAACTTCCTGAAGCTGGCAGCACCGCTGGCCAGCTTGGATGCTCTATTTCCTCCCCTTGCTGCCTCTGTGTTCTCCAATGCATCTGACTGCTCCTTCTCAAGTCTGCTTTGGGGGATCCTCAGGGACCCCCACAGAAGTCTGTCTCCCGAGGCTTTGTCCTCCTGGGTCCCACGCCCTTCTCTCCCTCAGTTCTCTCCCCCTCGGTGTTCCTCCAGTCCCATGGCTTTGATGATCACACACGAAGCTGCCAAGGGTATATGGGCACCCAGCTTTCTCCAGCATCTCCTCTAGGTGTGGCCAGTCCAAAGGAAGTTAGAATGGTGAGATGCTGTGCTGAGCTAAGGGTTTCATAGCACAATCACGATCTCAATCTCTCTCCTTCCCCTCTCCTCTCCTCTCTCTCCCCACCCTCCTCCATCTCAGATCATCCAGGATCTGATGAAAAGAGTGTGAAAACCTTCCTTCAAATTCTGCCTCGGGCCAGTTTATGAGCCCTGTGACCCTGGCCAACGCTCAGACTGAGTGATGGCAAAGTCCTTTTCAGCTCTAAACCTGTGATCTGAGGATCCTAATTAAATCCAATTAATATTTATGAAGTATCTCCTAGGTATGATGTATCGTGCTGGGCACAAACGTGACTTCGCTAAGAAAAGATAATTTCAAATACACCTTGGTATGGGAATATGAACAGGGACCTGGTAATATAAAGAGAGGAGAGAAGAAACCCACTGAAGGAGTAACTGCCACACCAGGAAAAAAGGGCAGTAGGCATCTCTTTCCGCTCATCTGCCAGCTCACAGAGAAAGCAAGGGCCGAGAACTGGACTGTGCTCTTCAGGTCGCCAGGAAGATGAGATTCCCTGGCAGAAAGCAATCACAGGGTCTAAATGTCAATGTGAGGGGGCAGGGTATGACCTGCTGGGGAGGGGCACAATCCTCCCACATCATCCTTCTCTACCCGCATGCTGACCCTGTGTGCCCAGCACTAGTATCTGAGCTGAGAATCACTGATTCTGGGAGATAAGAGCCCTTGGAAGCCTGTCTGACCTTCTCATTTTTCCGATATGGACCCTCCCAGTCTCCTAGAATTGGAGGGATGGGTCAGGGACTTGGGGCAGGGGCTGCCATTTGAAGAAGGCACTGGATTTGCTCTGCTCAGCCCTAGAAGGCAGGACAAGGAACGACAAGTTGCAGGAACTGAGGCTGGCCATGAAGACATTTCCCAACAATCAAAACTTAAAACTTTTCAAGAGAAAGGCCCTGGTCAGTCATGTGGAAGAGGGCTCAACCACATGGTCCCTGGGCCCCTTTCAAATGGGAGAGCAGCCCACCTCTCTCCTCCATCCTTACCCTCTCTCTATGCCTGAGAGGGGTGTTTTCCCAGCCACAGGCTTGTGCCAAGGTCTGAGCTGTCAGCCCCTGCCTGAGTCCTGCCTCCTTCAAGGTCTCAGAGCACTGCTTTGGGCCTCTCTCCCCCTAGAGGGCTCTGCTCTTCCTCCAGAGACCCCCGCTGGGTCACAGTGATCTTTAGGCCTTCAGAGTCTCGCCCGGTGCCCGGCAGAGAAAAGGGCTGACTCTTCCGTGGGCTAGAATAAAGGATTTCTCAGACAAGGTCTGGGTCCCTTGCCGGCCTTTTGACATTCCTCCCCTTGGGCTGCTGACTACAAACAGGGAGCTGTTTACCTCCCCCTGAAATGTGGTGAGCTTCTATTCAGTAAGTCCAGAAATATCAAAAGCAGGCTGCCTGAGGCCTGACCACTGTGCTGGGGATAGGAACAAGCAGGAGACACAATGGGGCTTTAATGAACACATTGAATGTTATTCTTGTCAGAACAAAGCCGCACAAGCTCTGGCTGATGCAGCCGAATGTGCACCCACTGAACAGAGGCAGAAGGGAAGAGACAAGCCCGCTTCCAGGGCTCTTCTGCTCTGCAATTAGAGCCCTGAATTGTCACTGCGTAGCCCACACCAGACGCCAGGAGCTCGCTGGAGGCATGCATCTGCTCAACGCACCTCGATTCACATTTAAAACAAAAGTTTTTCCAAAGTCACATAAAAGACAATCAATATTTTAAAGCCTGGCCATTAGAAAGATTTCACTGGGTTCCTTTTCACACACACACACACACACACACACACACCCCTATGCAAAATGAGATCTTTCTGCAACTTTCATGTTTCTGTTTTTACAAAGCATAAAGTCACTGGAGACACCAGAGCCTCTCCTCTAGGCCTGGCTTCTCACGTCTGTCCATCCCACTACTTTGGCATTTCTCTGGTGCCTGGCATGAGTGGTCAGCTCTTCACTTATTCAATCACACCCCCTCCTCAGAGCTCCCTGTGTCCAGGGAGTGACCTGAGGGCCCACTCTCCAAGGTCCTAGAAGACCATAACCAGGATTGACTGGCTCTGGATCCCCTAAGGCCCCCCGTCTGAGACCCCTGGATGCCTCCCCCTCTCCTATCTACTAAGTGCCAAACACTCCAGGCCTTGGGAACCCCAGGCCCTGTGTTATCGCTAAGTCAATAGGAAAGAGAGCTCCTGGAGCCCGCGGGAGGGACGTCCTGTGGACACTGAGGAGCCACCAGAGCCGAGCCTTGAAGAAAAGCACAAGACTCTTAAGAGGCTGTTGATAAGGAAGGAGAAAGTCTAGGCCTGGAGGCTCCTCACCTCCCACAGGTCCCATCATTATGTCTATGGAGAAGACCCTAAGAGCTCTAGAGAAGGCCCAGGCTTCAGCTTACTGCAGAGCCCAACTCATCCAAAACAGAACTCACCATCTTAAGCAATAATGCCTTTGTTCATCTTACATTCCCTCCCTTCCACAGCCCAGTGACACAAACAGAAGGTGGGTGGTCCCTGTCACCATCAGCCCTCCAGGACACATCACTGGCCTGACCAGAGAACCCATTCTCTTTCCCCTCCCCCCATGCCCTCCCACCTCCCAGACTTCCCAGTTACTGTCAAGGGCACTGCCATGGTCAAGCTATTTCCTGACTCCTGTCACCCCCCAATCAACAGTCAATCTGCTGCCAAACTCTGTGGTTTCTACCTTCACAACATCTCCACTAAACATCCCCTTCTCTCTGCTTACTGGCTGCCACCTGGTACCCGCATACAGTAGTTTCTTAATACCTGTTCACTGATTATTTAAAGTCATTTTAACATGGTCTTCTAATACCTGAGGGGGTGCCCATCAAACGGGCAATGGCTGAACAAGTTACAATAAGCGTATGTGAGGGAATACTACTGTGTCATAAGAAATGACGACAGAACAGTTTTAGAGAAACCTGGAAAAACCTGTGCCAAGTGAGCACGAGGCGGCCCCCCGCCAGGGGCCAGACACTGGCCCAGCAGCTCAGGCCAGGATCAGCAGGCGAGTAGACTGGGCTCCTCTGGATGAGGAGCCAGACACATGCATGTGGGTGAAAGGATGCAGGCAATGGCTGTAACACAATCACGTGTTAAACATAATGTGTACAGGACGAATCTGCAACAACTTAAAGAGTTCAGAATTTATAAAGTCAGAAAGAGTCAGAACCAAAATACGAGATCCCTGAAACCTCAAACGTGACCCACAAATGGAAATTCCAGTTTAAAAGGCTGATTTGAGCAACGAACAGAATAAGTGGGAAAACATGTCCCAGGGTTATTTCTTTCAATGAACTAGCAGTCCTTGGCATGTGAGTTCTCTTTTCCAATTAAAACATTGTTATTACTTTTGCAAAATACACTTGGGGAGCAATTAAAACTTTCCTCTCTCCTATTCTTCCTTTTCCAGTCTAATTATGGATTGTTTTTTTTTAAAGAAGAAAAATTTACTGGTCACTAGAGAAAAAATTATTTTCAGTCATACTATTCTGAGATAATCCCAAGAGAGAATGATATAAGTGAGCTTATAAAATATTCCTTGAAAATTTCACGGATTTTGTTGGACATTTCCTGATGATTAGGACAGTGGGCAGGGTCTACTAGAAATGGTGGTAAATGTTTTCTATTTCCTAGAGCACTGAGGGCTGTAACACGATTCGGGGCCGGCTTTGGGGCTGGGGGGCAGAAACATGGTGTGTCCCACTTGCCTGAAGCATGAGCTGAAGCAGGGAATTTAGGAGCTCAAACTGACTCAACTTGGATTAAAAGATGGTGGTGGTCGCCAAGAACGAAAGGGAGGAGAGCAGGGAGCCACCGGGATGTCCATCTGGCCCGCTGCTGTATCAGGAGACTGGGATGCAGCCAACGGCCCGGCCCAGTGGCTTGCGCTGCAGAATGAGGACACACAGAGATAGATGAAGAGAGGACAGGGTTAGGATGGGACCCACCTAAAGCCCAGCTGCCCTTCAAAGCGGTCCCCAGGGAAGCCAGCCCCACCATGGTCATGACTCCAGAGGAACCAAAAGGGAAACTGAGGTCCATCTTAGGGCCCACCTGCCTCTGCAGATAAAGCCCCCATCAGATGCAAACACAAAACGGGCTCTCTCCCCCTCTCTCCCCCATCCTCTTCCTTCTCTCTCCCTCTCTCCCCCACCTTCTCCTGCCTCCTGCTCTTTCCCCATTTCTGTCTCTCCAACTCAAACTGTTTCTTTAGCTCCTTCAATATGTTTAACCTCTTTTCCACAGCTCTGTCCTAAGCACTACTTTTTAAATAAAATTTTTCCTCTAATTTAAAAAATATGAATAAAACACTCAAAGAGACAATCCATAAAGCCAGACTATAAATTAATCACAATTTACTTACAGAGGAAACCTGTACATTTCTTTGACAAAAGCACCACACGGTCTGCCGGCCTCCCAGCCTCCTCTGCACAGAGCACAACTCCAGATGGACCCTCGGGCATGTAGGGGCTGTGGGACCCTTGCAACTCACTTCCAGTTTTCTCAGCTGTAAGAGGGGAACAATTCCCACCCCCACCTCACAGGGCTGCGGCGGCACACGTCCAGCGCTCTGCAGCCAGGTGCTCGGGCTGCGACGCTGTCCCTGTCTGGTACCCCCGCCACGGGATGGTGCATTCTAACAGCGTCTTCAATAGGAATCTCTTCCCGTCTTTGCATATTTCTCTTTTCTTTTTCACATTTTACTCAAAGTTTTGAGTTCCAAATTCCATCCCTCCCTTCCTTCCCCCTCCCTGAGGGGGTAAGCCATCCCATACAGGTCATACACATGCAATTACGGAAAACGTCTCCATATCAGTCATCTGTACAAGACCGGCATATTTTTCCTCTTATGGCACAATCAACAGAAGGGTTTGTCTTACTGACATAACACACCTGATGCATCCATTCCAGGAGTCCGCCAGGATGGCAGGGTAGGAGAAGGCAGGCCAGCCCAGGCCCCAGACAACTATTCCAACCAACCTTCAAGAAGAGTACCAGCTGAGGAATGATGGGTAAATGGAAGGAGGAACCACAGAAAGGCATTCTTCTACCCCAAGTTCACTGGGCAGTGCCTGGGCCCACTGGAGAGCTACTTGGGCCCCAGAGTCAAACCAGGATGAGACTGGCAGTGGGTCAAGAGTGAAAGCTCCCTGGGCTCACACCAGGGCTGGGTTCCCAGTGCCTAGAATTGGGGAGCAGAGCTAGAACTTAAGATTCCTACTGTTCTGAACCCGCAGGGCCACGCAGTGCGATGCCAGAGGATGAGGCTGGCAGCTGTCCACTGGCAACCTGGACAAGGCAGGTCTGCAGTCGTGCTGTCTGGTCCCACACCAGGGTCTGGAGTCTGGAAAGGCTGGGAATGGCCCGATCAGGCCACACAGGCCCCTGGAGCCCTGGAGGAAGGCACAAAGAGCAGGCGGTTCATCAACACGCTGTCTGTTAATTCTCCTTCCGTTGCCTCCAGAGCTCACTGTGCTCTTCTCCTTCTTTCCTCTCATGCTTTCACTTCATTTATAATATCATTTTTAAACACTTAAGGGAAAAAAAATCCTCCTCTTTTGTTTCTCTAAGAATTTTATTTGACCTCGATGCCAGGCCAGGCCTCACTTTGAGGCTCGGAGGTCTTGGGAGTCGCTCTTCCCTTCCGGGCCAGAATCTCAGCCCTCCCCTGGGCCACATCAGCTCCTTATCATGGGATTCACCTTTGTTTTTTCTCTGTGTCACGTCTGTGAATCCACCAGAGCCACAAGAAGGGCCCCCGAAGGCCTTAAATGGAGCCTGGAATTTTAGGAAGGACAACACAGGGCAATTCCTCAAACAGGCACCAGCGATGCAGACACCATCCAAGCCAGTGTCTGGAGCGAAGAGGGAAGCCCAGGGACAAAGTCCTGGCTCATCCAGAAAAAAAATCAATGGCTCTGGCCTCCCTGGCACCTTAACATAATCGGCAGAGTAGAAAAGCAAGTGCAAATGACAAGTGTGAATGAGATTTTAACCCCTGGATGGGCATGGAACAAGAATCTCACAAACCACGTCTAAAGACAGAACAGAAAGGACGACGCACAGGTGCAGGTGCTCGCTGGAACACGTCCCCATCCCGGGGGTGATCGGATACCAGACGGGGCACGCTTCCTGCTCAGAACCCCCACCAAGGACCATAACATGCCAAGTTATGGTTGACTCGGTCTGTTTTCTTTTTTTTCATCACTGTATACTGTTACCACACATATCAAAACAAGTTTGCCCTCACCCATTCGTTACCTTTAAGTCGTACACTAGCTGACACTTAATGACAAATGAGTGGTGAATTCTGTATGCACTGAGGCTAGAGGATGTTCAGCAGTGCCTGACTTAGCTCTTCGCAGCAACACCATGACCCAAGACCACTCCAAAGGACTCATGCTGGAAAATGCCCTCTACCTCCAGAGAAAGAACTGATGGAAGATGAAGGCAGACTGAAGCAGACTATTTCCACTCTATTTTTCCCATGCTCTTTCTTTCATTCTGTTTCTTCTTTCACAACATGACTAATATGGAAATGTTTTACATGACTGCACAAATACAACCTGTATCACATTGCTTACCGTCTTAGGGAGGAAAGAAGGGAGAGAGAAAAGTGAAACTCAAAACTTTATTTAAAAAAAACGGTATAAACTGTCTTTACATATAACTGGAAAAAAATAAAATACTATTTAAAAGAAAAAAAAGCTTAAATGATACACTTTTCAAAGGAGAAGTCTAACTCAGCACACTGAAGAGCTATCAGTAAACACACCGAAAGAAGACTCGCAATGCATTCTGACTGATGGGACAGTGACTATGGGCACGACACACAGAGGCGTTCTCATCAGGGTACAAACACACGGCCAGCCAGTCAGGAAATAAACATCCATTAGGCACCTGCTTTATCCTGTAGGCCCTCCCAGTCCAACAGGAAAGCCAACACACCAACAAGTCTCTACAAAGGGGAAGGGGAGGCACTCAGACGCTGGGGCGCTAGCGTGAGGGGGACGGGAAAGACGTCCTCCATGTAGAGGGAGGGATGTTAGCTGGGGAAGCCAGGAAGCAGAGATGGGAACAAGAGACCCAAGCTTGGGGCTCAGCTGGAGAAAAGCCCAGTGGCTCCTGTGTGTGTGTGTGTGTGTGTGTGTGTGTGTGTGTGTGTGTGTGAAGGGGGGGGGGAGGGCGGCACCTAAAGGCTGAGGAAGCCTGGGGGACTAAGTAGGGCTGAGATGACAAGCAGATTCTCTATCACAGCAGTGCCAAGGTTCTTTCTGTAGTCATGAAGATACCCAGACAAAATGGAACTATAAGCCTATTATTATCCAATGCTGAGTCCCACAATCTCAGATCATTTCATCCAAACTGCTCATCCTCCAAAGGAAGGTCACCAAAAGCCTTGGCAGCGGCCCACATGCTGGATCTCGTGACCCCAGGGCTCCACTTCATCTCGCCTCTAAACCGGGGATAAACCCAGACAGGCAGGACAAGCGACCTGTAGGGGCTCCTCCAACCCTAAGCTGCTTTCAGAAAATAAATATTTAAAGAAAGTCAGTGGCGAAGGACTTAACATCTTATCCATGTCATGATTCCTTTGTGTGAAAACTAATTGAGTACTGTCTGTCTTCCACAGAATAAGATTAGCAAGAATTATCATTCTAATGCTTCAGTGGTAGAGAGGCATGAGCTCATCTCCAAACAGACCCTCCGCTAAGCCATAGGAAGCCTCAGGAATGGGGTCCTCGGAGACGTTCACTGGCTGACATTCTGCCCCAGACACCGGGTCTCAAGCACTGAGCTGGAGCTTTCTGGAACTTTGCCCTCCAAAAGCAAAATTTAGGTGATTAAATGCTTCATGATAGGAGGATCTGGGCTCTGTATGTGGATGATGAACATTTCCTGGTTAGTTTAAAACTTCCACAAAAATCCTCCAGTATTTGCTGATCAGGCTATGCTTACCTTCTACCATGGGTTCTTTGGTGGGTAACCCCTGACTTCCCCTTAGGTCTCTATAAAAATTCCAATTGGGTCCACCTTGCCTTGTGAAAATGCTCCTCAGACTCCCCTGGGGCTTTTTGTCCCAAGGGACTATGCCTGAGCATACAATAAGCCTGTTACCCTAATGTCTCTGCATGGTAATAAATGTTATTTGCAGCAGTACCAATCAATGGAGGCTGGGAGAGTTTTATATCTATTCATAACTATGATGGGGGTCTCATAGAAGTCAAGACAACCTTTATCCTGAGTCCAGTGAAAGCAGAAAAGTGACACTGGTACAAAATGCTCAACACATTCCTCAGGCACAGTTATCTTTTTTAAAATTACTTTTCCAATATATTTTACATATCTTGTTAAATATTTCCCAACTACATGTAAAAAAAAATTTAACAGGGGCAGAGCCAAGATGGTGGCATAGAAGCAAGAAAACTCTATGAGGTCCCCCCATAACTACCTCAAATACCTATAAAATAGGACTCTAAACAAACTTTAGAGCTACAGAACCCACAAAGTGACAGAGAGAACCAAATCTCCTTCTGAAGGCAGCCCGGCAGGTAGACAGGAAGGGTCCATTGCAGTGTGCTGGGAGCTGAGCCCAACCCTGCGTCAGCCAGTGGTTTTAGCCCCAAGGTGGCCCCAACCAGAATTATCAACCCATAAATGCTGAAGACAAAGTAAAAGGTCAGTGTGGAACTCTGTTGGAACTGGGGGGAACAGAGGAGCACAACTGTCAGCCCCATGCCCCTGGGGTGAGAAGCAGTGGAGGTGCCACTGCCATGCAGCCACCTCCACATGGCTGCTTCAGAGATTCTGGCCTGCAGATCATAAGGGGACCAAGTGACTATTCAGAGGATAATTGTTCTTGCTTTAACCTGCTTGGATCTGGATCACTGTCTTGGGTAGAGGTCCTGAGGTATGTGACCAGTGAGCCAGAGCTTGGGAGTGCTGCAGAGAGGCCACCCAACTAATAGCTCTGGCAGTTGCAAAAACCCCAGCGATTTGGGACAAAGCTCTCCTCTCTGGAGAGTTCTACTGTGGCAAAGAGCTCAAAAGTCAAGTAACTGGCTGCCAATATGAGCAGGCAAAGGAAGCAAAGCAAGCACAGCAATCAAACCTTAGATTCCTTTTTGAGGGACAAAAAGGATCAAAGCATGGATCAGGAGGAAGACAATGAAGTCAGAACTCCTGCACCAAAAGCTTCCAAGAAAAATATGAATTGGATACAGACCATAGAAGAGCTCAAGAAGAATTTTGAAAATCAAGTAAGAGAAGTGGAGGAAAAATTGGGAAGAGAAATGAGAACGATGCAAGAAAATCATGAAAAGAGGGTCAACAATTTGACTGAAGAAAATAACACCTTAAAAAAACAGACTAACTCAAATGGCAAAAGAGGCCCAAAAAGCCAATGAGGAGAAGAATGCCTTAAAAAGTCGAATTTGCCAGATAGAAAAAGAATTTCACAAGCTCACTGAAGAGAATAATTCCTTCAGAATTAGATTGGAGCAAATGGAAGCTAATGACTTTATGAGAAATCAAGATACTATTAAACAGATCCAAACAAATGAAAAAATAGAAGGTCACGTGAAATATCTCATTGGAAAAACCACTGACCTGGAAAATAGATCAAGGAAAGACAATTTAAAAATTACTGGACTACCTGAAAGCCATGATCAAAAAGAGAACCTAGAAATCATGCTTCAAGAAATTCTCAAGGCAAATTGCCCTGATATTTTAGAACCAGAGAGCAAAACAGAAACTGAAAGAATTCACTGATCACCTCTTGAAAAGCATTCCAAAAAGAAAACTCCTAGGAATATTATAGCTTCCAGAGTTCCCAGACCAAGGAGAAAATATTACAAGCAGCCAAGAAGAAACAATTTAAATATTGTGGAAACATAATCAGGATAACACAGAATCTACCAGCTTCTACATTAAGGGACCAAAGGGCTTAGAATGTGATATTCTAGAGGTCAAAGGACCTAGGATTAAAACCAAGAATCACCTATCCGGCAAAACTGAGTATAAAGTTTCAAGAGAAAATATGGTCATTCAATGAAATAGAAGACTTTCAAGCATTTTTGATGAAAAAATCAGAGTTGAATAGAAAATTTGACATTCAAATACAAGAAGGGAAGTATGAGAAGGTAAACAGGGAAAAGAAATCATAAGGAACTTATCAAAGTTGAAATATTTACATGCCTACATGGAAAAATGATAACTGTAACTTATGAAACTTATCTCAGTATAAGGATAGTTGAAGGGAATATAAATGTATGTGTGTGTGTATATATATATATATACACATATATATGTATATATACACATATGTCTATATAGGAGGGTATATTTGAGTATGAATATATATGTGAGTGTGTGTATATATGTGTACAAGAACACACAGAGGGCATAGGATCAATTGAATAGGAAGAGATGGTATTTAAACAATAAAATTAAGAGGTGAGAGGAATATAATGAGAGGAGTGTAATAGTAATCAGTTTAGCAGATACTTAGTACTTAGTACCTTGGGGCTAAGTGTAGAAGGTGCAAACTCTGTCCCACTGTTGAGAAGGCATGAACTCCCCTGTTGATGTGGAAGAAGGGGATTGGCTGAGACAGGTATATAAGCAAGAATTCCAGAGACAGAGAGACAGAATTGGAATTTTGCTTCTGGTGAAGGAAGAATTAAGGAGACTGAAGCCGGCTGAGAGAGAGAGTGAGTTTCTCTCCCAGCATCTGGAAGCTGAGAACCGACTGAGAACTGAGATGGAGTTTTCCTGAGACCAGAATCTGGTGAGGGCTGCCTGGAAGGCTGAGAGGGCTTGCCTGGAAGGCCGATATTCCTTCTGGGTCCTAGGGCTAGCTGAAGTGCTGGAGAACTGAAGAAACATGACCAGGATAAGATTTTGTTCCTGGCCTGGCTGATCCTTGAGTTCCAGGCAAGAGAAATGGTGAAGAGTTTGAGATGTGCTGGACCCTGTGAACTTCAGTGTGTGCCAGGGACTGCCCTGAGGACTGGACAAAGACCTGGGAGCTGTCTACTTCTGAGGATTGGACGAGGAGCTTGGAGCTATCTACTCTGAATCCAAGTGACTGGTGGATTCAGGAGGGAGCTGGGACCATGGAAGGGGATCCAGGGAATCAGAGAGACCACCCAGAGTCAAGATGAAGAAAAGGTCTCCCCCTGGATGAAACAGGTTTTTCTGGACACCGAGGGGTGGAGGGTTTGTGTGTTTTTTTTTTTTTAATGACTGTATTTGTGATTAATGATATTTAGTAATTGTGAATCTACATTAGTGACTGGGTAAGTTAATGGTTGCCCCGTGAGTGGAAGTTTGATTATTCTATTGTTCCTTGTTCTAAATATTGTGGCCTCTGTAGTGAAAACTGAATGGCCATTTTCTGTGATAAGATGTAATGTTTTGAATGTTTGTCTTGATTTATAATGGAATAAACAGAGTGTTCACTATATTGTGTAATCTGAACTCCAAAAGCTGTTCCAGTAGCATTCCTTTGGGAATCTGCTGGTGCATGGCATTACAAGGAGATGGGGGAAACAAAATAGGATAAATTATCTCATATAGAAGAGGCAAGGGAAAACTGTTACAATGGAGGGGAAGAACAGGAAGGCAAAAGGGAATGGGTCAACCTTACTCTCATGGAATTTGGCTTAAGGAGGGAATAATATACCTACTAAATTGGGTATCTTACCCTACAGGAAAGTAGGGGGAAAG
>CM053581.1:586610264-586665434 GCA_028627135.1 Pseudochirops cupreus
CAATGGAGGGGAAGAACAGGAAGGCAAAAGGGAATGGGTCAACCTTACTCTCATGGAATTTGGCTTAAGGAGGGAATAATATACCTACTAAATTGGGTATCTTACCCTACAGGAAAGTAGGGGGAAAGGGGATAAGAGGGGGGAATGATAGAAGGGAGGGCAGATTGGGGGGGAGGGCAGTTAGAAGCACAGATTTTTGTACAGGGACAGGGTCAACGTAAAGAATAGAACAAGTCGAGGGCGAGATAGGATGGAGGGAAATATAGTCAGTCTTTCACAATATATCCACTATGGCAATGTTTTGCATAACTACATATGTACAACCTATATCGAATTGCTTATCTTTCCAGTAAGGGTGGGTGACGAGGGAAGAAGGAAAGAATCTGGAATTCAAAGTTTTAAAAGCAAATGTTTAAAAAAATGTATTATTTTTTTTTGCATGCAACTGGGAAATAAGATATACAGACACTGGAGTATAGAGATCCATCTTGCCCTACTGGAAAGTCAGAGGGAGGATGGGGGAGGATATAGGAGAGAGCAGATTGGGGGAGGGAGTATTCAGTGGGATCGCTATTTTGGGGTGGTGGGTAAGGGAAACACAGGGAGAAAATTTTTTAATTCAAAATCTTGTGGAAATGAATGTTGTAAACTAAAAATAAAACATAAAATTTAATTTTAAAAAGTTACCTATTAAGGCAAAACTTTTAATAAACTTTGCTTTTCTTTGGCTAAAAAAAAATTATATCTAGAAAGAACAGAGTTTAAATGGAGACTGAAGCAAACTACACGCTCTCTTTCTTTTCCATGTTTGGTTTTATTTCCTTTCCCATTGTTCACTCAATTGGTTACAACCCTTCTATACAACCAGACTAATGTCCAATGTGAAAGTATTTGCAGATCCTATGCTTGACTGCATGCTGCCATGGGGGGGGAGGTGGGGTAGGGAGGGGAGAAAATTTGAAACTCAAGGGATTGTGGAACTGAATCTTGTAAACTGAAAGTAAATAAACAAATCAATTAAAACAAAAAAAAACTCAAAAAATTAACATTCATTTAAAACGTTTTTTGAGTTTCAAATTCCTTCCCTCTCATCCTTGAAATGGCAAGCAATCTGATACAGATTATACATGTCATGTAAAACATATTTCCAAATTAGCCATATTGCAAAAGAAAAAAAAAGAAAAACAAGACAAATAAAGACAGCAAAAACCAAAAACAAATCTGCATTCAGACTCCATCCTTTTCCGGAGGCAGATGCCATCGTCTTTTGGGACTGTCTTAGATCCTTGTACTGCTGACAAGAGCTGAGTCACTCACAGTTGAACATTGTTACAATGTTGCTGTTACTATGTACAATGTTCTCCTGGTTCTGCTCACTTCACTTTGCATCAGTTCATAAGAGTCTTCTCGGGTTTTTCTGAGCATCACCCTCGTCATTTCTTACTGCACAGTAGTACTGCACTGCAATCATATACCACAACCTTTTCAGCCATTCCTCAATGGATGGGCATCCCTGCAATTTCCAATTCTTTGCCCACAAAATGCTATCGGTATTTTTGTACAAACGGGCACTTTTCCCTTTTCTTTGATCTCTGGGATACAGATCCAGCAGAAACACAATTACCTTTAACTCAACATGTCCAAAAGCGAACTCGGTATCTTTTCCCCCAAACCCTCTCCTCTCCCAATTTTCCTTATCACTGTCAAGGCTGTCAGTAATTCCCCCTAAAAGCTGTGGCCAAGGCCTGTCCATGTCACCTCTACAGCATCTCTTGGACAGTCCCCCTTCTCTCTTTTGTGCAGACCAGCATCCCCTCACACCTGAACTACAGCCATGGCTGCTGGGGGATCTGCCTGCCTCCAGCCTCCTCCATGCAGACATTAATGAACTTCTCCCACAGCACAGGTCTGATCCTGTCACCCTTTACTCCATAAACCCCAGAGGTTCACTACTACCTTCAGGATCAAACAGAAAACACTGGGTGGCTTTTAAGCCCTTCACTTCCAATCCTATGCCTTGCTTCTCTCCACACACTCTACCATTCTCCCTATTCCTCCAGGACAGGTGACCCTCCACCTCCCACCTCCAGACATGTGAACCGGCTTTGCCCTCATCTTAAGTTCTCTCTCTGCTGGATTTAAGACCTAGTTCCAATACTGCCTTCTTTGGGCCCTCTCACTCCAAATGCCTCCTGTCTCAGGTGGGCTCCCACGTGCACTCTCCTCTACATCTCACACAGTTGCTGCACACTGCATGCCCTCCACACACACACACACACACACACACACACACACACACGCACACACGCAAGAACTCCTTAGGGCACAGTGCTTCTCCTAACCCCCCAGGGCTTACTTACCCCTCCCCCCCCCACACACAGCAAGCCCTTGACAAAATGTTGGCTGGGTTTGCTTCTCTCTGCATACTCTCTCCATTAGTAACCTTGGTTTCCCCAGATTCCATCCCTGTCTCTGTCCTGTTCTTCTTGTTCCATCATGTCTAAGTCTCCATGAACCCCTGTAGGGTTTTACACGCAGCCAGAACCTTCCTCCTGAGCTTTCACCCCAGTTACCAGCTGCCTGTAGCTGCCTAGGCCCAGCACCCCACTTCCCATCAGCATGCTCATTCCCCTCTTTCCATACACGCCGCCTCCCCATCACTTGCCCTGACCCTTGTCATAGCCTCTTTTTTTTTAGCATATTAATTTGGTCCCAGCCCTCTCCTTCTATCCGGGCAAACATCTTCATTTTCTCACTGAGCACCAGCCCAAGGCCTGGACTGGGCCAATCTGTGCCCAATGGAGGTGATGACCGTGGTATGGCAGCATTTGGCTACAGACCAAGACTCCAAATCTAGGGATGTGCCAGACTCTGGCGATTCTAACAAAGAGTCCCTTCCGGGCCGGGTGCTGAAGGGAGGACAGATCAAAGTGCTGAACAGGCCCATGTGAAATACATCCAACTGGATGCGTGTTGGTTTAAATTCTGTTTAAAAAGCAGCCAAAGAAACCACCAACAGCTTCCCTGACTGCTCTCTGATCTTAATCCGCTGATGCACCAGAGAAGGTAATCTGCCTTGAGGAGAGTCGCTGAGGGATGCCGGCCTGTGAAGGGTTTTACACTAAACACTGGAGTCCATTTTGGCCTGGCCAATGAAGCCTCTCGAGAGGGTGGGGACATGGTCAGCCTGAGCCTTGTGGCACTATGGGAAGCGTGCTGGCTCTGGTCGCACTGGCCCACTCTGCCAACCCTGGCTCCATGCTATATAGGCTCAGGCCCACCTCCCTGGGCCTCTGTTCTCTGTAAAATCTATACAATCGGCGGCTTGGGCTAGATGGCCTCTGAGATCCCCATCAGAGCTAAATCTCTGATCCTGATATTTGGTGAGGAGCAAGTGGAAAAGGGAGGGGGAAGGTCCTGGTCCCCTTGGGGAGATCTATTAGGAACACTCCCCTGAAACATTCACCTTCCTTCCTTCAAACGCCTTGAAGTGGCTCTTGTCTCTTGCACTCATTAATCCAAGAGGACAAGATGACAAGGCCCTTCAGAGCCATCCTCAACCTGCTCCTCTTGACACCCTCTTGCTGATGACTGTGATGCCTGGAACTGAACCCAACAGTCCTGACAAGCTCTGCCTGATGCAGGCCAGAGGCTGGGACACCGAGCCTCCTTTCTTAATGCTGCCTAGGACAGCACTGGCATCTCTGGGCTGCCATGACTGACTTATACTGGACTGGAGTTCCCTAAAAGCCCCATCGGTCCTCAGTCGTCGAAGTGAGAACCTCTCCTGGGAAGGCAGGGGTCTGCTCTGGGCTTGTGCCCTCTTCCGCCAGCTTATGTGAAGTCAGAGGACCTGGGTTTGACTCCTCCTATTTCTGCCACTTAAGAAGTCCCTTCGTGTGTCCTAGCACATGGTTCTGGGGTCATCAAACCCAACAACATTCTTCACATGCCCCTCACGATGCTGACATGGGAGACTATTCCTACTGGCGGCCCTACAGCCAGTCACAGCCCAAAGGCTGTCTCTGTCTGTTTGTTCTTCCTCCCCCCCTCCCATCTGTCTCTCTGTCTCTGTCTCTCCCTCCCTCCTCTCTCTCTCTTTCCCTCCCTCCCATCTGTCTCTCTCTCTCTCTCTCTCTCTCTTTTTCTCTCTCCCTCTCTCTCTCTTTCCTGCCCTTCCCTCTCATTCTTTCTCTCTCTCTCTCCCCCTCCCTCCCCACCCACCCCTTCTCTTTCCTTCAATCACAAATGAGCAGACATTTTCAGATTTGAAATAAGCTAAACATCCATGAGTATCTTTTGGAAAATAAGCAGGCGAAGCTGGGAGGCTGCCATGTTAAAGACAAACTGATAAGATTCTCATGTAAAAATGGCCAGACTGGGCTCTGGTGGTCTTTCCAGATACGAGGCTCTTCTGCCCTCCCGTGGCCACTTTAGAAACTGCCGGTATGGAGAAATCCCTCCTTGTGGCCTACCCAGAAGGCCGCCAGGCAGGGCCAGCCCTATGCGCTGCAGTGGAAGCGGGCACCAAGGGTGGGGTCCGAGGACTCCACGCCTGCGTGGGCCCCTGGACCTCCACTCTCCATGTAATGGGAGTGTTGGCCATCCCCTCCAACCCCAGGCATGTGCGTGCACCCACGCTGCAGAAGACTTGCTCTCAGTTCTGCTGACCGACCCTAGGAACAAGACAGCAAATGAAACTGGCCTTGCTCTTCATGCTGGTAGAGGAGACCCCGGGCCATGTTCAGCCTTGGCCAGATCAGGGGCTTCTTTCCCACCTCCCATCCTCTCTACTTCAGTGAGAAATAGAGATGAAGCGCACAGGGCTCCGTGCATGACCATGGACAAGCCGCCAAGCCTCTGTGGGCCTCATCTGTAAAATGGGTGTGATAACAGCACCCAGCCTGGGTAGGCAGTCACCTGGAGCTGTGGTCACTGTGAAGCACTCCGCACAGTGCTAGGTAAATGCTCGCCATCCTCACCATGGTTATCACGAGGCACACGTTGTCAGGGCTCACAGCCCACAGCTGCAACTGCTGCCCCCAACGCCCAGATGTTTGCTGCCAACACTAGAGGCAGGTAGCCAGCCGACATGCTCAGCGGTCCCTTCCTCTGTGCGGGGGCTGTCCTGGGCACTGTGGGCACAGAGGCAAGAATGAACTGGTCCTGCCTGAAGTCCCCTGCCTCGGGGCAGGCCTCACGCCCACCCCAAATGTGTGGGCGCTCCTTCTCTGGTGGGGGGCACTACCAGGTAAGGAGGCAGTGCGGGCAGGCTTCATTTGGGGGGGAGGGATTTGGGACAACAGGCACAGCAGGACACAGAAGCCTTCCTACTATTCTCGCCATCAGAACCAGCCCCTTGAAGGCAGAGCCTATTTTGCTTTGGTTTTCTGGATTTCCAGCCCCCAGGACTTTGCCTAGCAGTGAGCCTCTCATCCTTCCCTCACTAATTCCAGTTCTACCTCCAGCCCCAGCTCCCCTGACCACCAGTCTGGCCAGGGCCTCATCGGCTCTCAGCAGGTCCACCGCCAAAGACAGAGCCAACCCTGCCACACCTTTGCTTCAAGAGCCAAAGAATCCCCATTCCCTGGAAGACCAAAGGCTGGCTGCCCTGTACCCTCTCCCCATTCCTGCTTCTCACCTGGGACGCCCTCCACCTTCCATCTTCCACCTGGCCTTTCTGGCCTTCCTGCAGAAGCTCCAGCCCCTTCCCTAGGATGGAGCTCAGCTCCAGACTGCCCCCCTAGGTACAGGAGGAATCCCTGAGCCACTTCACCTTCCTCTCCCTGGATTTACTTTATTCTTGTGCTTGGCTATCTGGGAACCTAGCTTCCCTTGACAGGAGGTGAGCTCCTCTAAGCCAGCAACTGTTCCTTTTCTGTCTATATTCATGGCACCCAGGATGGCCGCCGGCACAGAGCAGGCACTTGTTAACTGACTACAAGAGAGAAAGATCTTAAACCGCCAGGTGCTAGTTAAAGACAGAGCCTGGTCTGCAGAGCAGAGCCATCTGGGGGCCGAGATCTCTGGGGCAGAAGCGGCACCACCCAGGGAGCTCAACGCCCTGCACTGAGAATGGCACACTCATCGCCTGAGCGTGGGCATGTGTGTGCATGCGTGTGTGCCATGGATGCCAGCACTGCAACCACACCGTGGGCTACATGAGCATCCAGAGTTAATTCTAATGACCAGAATTTCAGTATTCAGACAACCCTGGCCACAGCGCACGGGGGACGTCAGCGGCACCTTCTGAGAATCCACTGGCACAAAGAGGCCAGTCACCATGCAGCGCTGCCAGACGAACGACAAGTGTGTGCTCCCTTCAATCAGAATGCAACATCCAAATCCCCTTCTCATTACCAACAACCACCACCACCAAGAAAAGACAAAGCTACAAAAGCTTTCAGTCTGGCCTTGAGCTGACAGCGGCCCTTCAAGTCAACTTAACACACCCAGAGAATGAATTGCTCCACGTTCAGAGGCGACAAGGAGCCCACGTGTGCACGTATGTGGATGCTGTGTGTGTGTGTACGTGTGTGTGTAACTTATGTGGGTTATATACACAAGCACTAATGTGAACATACAGCATTAACTGTGAAGCCGATGACTCCAACGTACAAGACGGCCCGCAGCCTGGACCTGAAAGGAAGAGAAAGTGCCAGTGAGGCTCCACAGGCACGGGATGGACAAGTGCAGAGAACTCCCCATCTAAGAAAGCCCAACGGGGAAGCTGCCGGCTCCGCCCGGGTGAGAGGGACCTGGGCCTGAACTCAAGGAGCTGCCGGGTGAGTGGAGACACGCCACTGAGACCCAAACAGCCAGACCTGGCCGCTGCTTGGACAGGGAGAAGCGTCGGGGATAATGCTACCAAGAGATAAGTGTCAGGTGGTATCTCCTGGGAGGTGAGGGTTTGGGGACAAAGATGGTGAGTTTGAGGTGCCCAGAGGGCAATGGGCAGAGGCACGGTTGGCCAATAGGCTGGGGTTGGCTGGGCTCGTGCATCTGGTCCTGAGAGACTGAGGGCCTCTGCATACATTCAAAGCCACAGTGAACACTATTAACTCAGGACCTTCTTGGGGGCATGGTATTAGTGCCATGGTTCTAATTCACAGCCCTTAAAATCACAAATCAGAGAGCCAATCTGCCCATGCTTTCAAACTGATTTTATTATTCTCATTTTAAGAAGAATCATGAATGAAGGAAAACCTAGGGCCCAAGCTACGGGGAATAATGTGATCACTGGAAGGGCCTCAGGGCCAAACTGACTTCTTTCAGGGAGGGCAAAAATGTATTCCAAGAGGACCAAAGAGACACTAACTGGCTTAAGACGTCCTCAAGACGCAGCTCGAGAGCCCAGACCTCTGAGGGAGAGGCTGACAGTGTGGTGACTCCCAGAGGGGGCAAGATCACAGACAGCCCCCCAAACTCCCAGCTAGGCCGGCCACACTGGGATGCACACAAAAGACTGCCTGAAGGATGACTACACAAAAAGGGAGACCCAAACCCTGGAGAGAACAACTCCTCAAAGAAAAACCCAGCTTGTTCAAAAGTCAATCAGAAAGGAAGCAAGAATTTAAAAATGACTTCTGAAATTACATTTGAAAGGAAACAAGAGTGAGGGAGTAAAGGATTGGAAAAGAAATGAGAATTATGGAGAAAGGGTGGAGAGGAAATTAACTTCTGGGAACAAGAGGCTCAACAACTAATTCAAGGAAGAGACTTGCCGAAAAACAGAATAAACTAGATGGAAATTAATGACTTTATGAGACAAGGAACATCAGGACAAGGCCAAAGGCCTGGAAAAACTAGGGGGAAAGGCTCACGTAAAAAACAAAAGACCCGGAACAGCTGGAGAAGAAGTGATTCAGGACTCTCTAGACGCGGCCAAGTCTCAACCAGGAACAGAAGCTGAGTGTCACATTCAAAGAAAGTCTGGAAGAAAACTCCGCAGACCTCCTGGATCAGGAAGCCGAGTGAAGGCAGAGAGAACCCTCACACCCAAACTCCAGCAGGCACAGACTCCCGGAGCCAAAGCTCCCCCTCAGACAGAAAGAGTTCAAGTCCCGAGGAGCCAGTCAGGATCACACAGAATTTGCAGGTGTCACTTAACGCAACAGGAAGAACGGAATATATTGCAAACGGCCAAAGAACAGGCTTGTCTCCAGGAATGACTTGCTCAGAAAAACTCAGTACAATCCCACAGCGGAAAAATGGGTGACAAATAATGAAACGGAGGACGTCCAAGTCCTCCTGAAGGAAGGGCCGGAGCCGGGTGACAATTCTGAACATGGGAAGTAAAGAGAAATTTAAAAATGCAAGCCAGCCACCAAAGGGCCTTCCTGGGGATGAAGTGTGTGCACCCCAACCACAAAGAGGCAAATGATGAGAGCCTGCCCAAAGAACAGGGATCTGCCACGGGAAGGAGCAGCCCTGGAGAAGAAAAGGGAGAGAGGGGTGGGATGGGGGAGGAAGAAAAGCTGGCGACAAGGATACGTGATTCTAGAAGGGGGCAGGGGCCCACAGACGGCACAGCCAAGCGAAAAGTGCACTTGTAGACATGGCCAACGCCCCAACATGTTTTCCTTGATTATGTGTCTGTGACGAGATTTTGTTTTTCTTTTGGGATGTGTGTATGTGTGTAGGGGGGGCAGTGGGTGCTAGAGAAAGAATTCAGATACTTGTTAATTGAAAAAAGTAAAATTTAATTTAAAAATAAATAAAATGCATAGGAAGTCTTTGCCAGCTGCCTTCCCACTCTGGAAAAACCTCCAGGGCGGTGGTGGGGGTAGGGAGAGGATGCTCCAGGCACAGCTCTCCAGATCAGTGACTTCTTCCCTGGACGGACAGACCACCACCTCAGGATGGGTTCCAGCCCTGATCATTTCAATTCACTTTCCCAATGTGGACAATGCCATACCTCCATACCCGGTATATCTAACACCATGCTTGGAACATACTAAATGCTCAATGAGGTCTCTGTCTGTCTGGCTGTCTATCCATCCATCTGTCCATCCATCCATCCATCCATCCGTCTAGCAGGAGACAAAGGCAAGTGGGACAGCTTTTAAATTAATGTGCTTAATTTGTTATATATATATTTTTAAAAAACCATACGTGGGAGATTTTCAGTTTCATAGATGATTTTTTCTGTTGTTTGCACATGGGAATGTTCATGTCTGTCATGTTTAAAATAAAATTAAATCCAGGAAAGTGGGGGGGGGGGAAGAGAAGAGAGTCTGTTGGAGTCAGGAGGAACACCAAGTGTCAACATCACACAGGAAAATGATTCTATTTCATCAAACAGGACACTGCTTACCAGCGTGGGGATCACTCCTGTCAGCTGTCTGCGGACCATCAGACCAAAGACTAGAGGGGATGGCATGGCATGAAACTGGTTAGCCTGACCTGACCAATTTAAACGGGAAATGAACAAAAGAAGAGACTGACAGTGATTACCAACATTTCCTGAGAAAGCTGAACTAAAACGCCCCAATGAGGAAAGCCCGTCTAAGAGCCTGGAAGCTGTCTCACCCAGCAAGCATTTCATTTCTTTGCAAAGAGAAATGGCAGCCAAGAGCAACCCCAGCTTAAAATACCCATTTACAATAAACCTATGAAGATTTTGGAGGATTGTGAGCAGTATGACTTCACCACATGACTACAAATAGTAGAAAGAAGCCATGTTTACAGGAAGCTTGCAGGGAGACTAAGCTGGATCTTCCCAGGGTTGTTAAAAATGAAACCCCCGAGGGACAAGGAACCGGCAGAAGATGGAAAAGGCTCCTGAGGGTCCTAGAACAGTCTCTCCTCTGTGGCAGCAGAGCTCCCACATCTATAGTCTGGAAGCTGAGGCTGTCGCTGGGCTGGGGGAGTGTGAGCCCCATGGGGGTCATTCATGTGCAGAAGCTTGGGATCCTCCATGAGGGGGGCCTGGAATGTCCGAGTGAGGGACTTACAGGAATCACTTGGGCATGACACGCTTCTGTAAAGGGTTTTAAGTGGCAGACTGACATGACTAGAGAAACCAGAAGGAAAATGAATGAGGCGTCAGTGTACAGGAGAGCCTGGGGAGGGAGGAGATGAATGAGGGAGCAGCCCAAGGGTGGTGAAGAGGCCTGAGCTGGGGTGACAGGGGTGGTGGGAATGAACAAGATGAGATGACGGGCCCCTCTGCAGAAGATGTGAAGAGGGGGGTCATAGTGACCGGGAACAACAAGTGAAGGAGAAGCAACAAGCTCCGGGGCAGAGACCAGGGAGGGACTGATTTTCCACACATCTCATTTAGGGAACCACAGGGGGAGGTGACAGGTAGCTCTTTTTGTGGTGGAAACAAAGAAAAGGCTGAATGGTTGTACCATATGAATATGCTGAGATCCTACCCATGGTGTAAGAGAAAAGGATCTCAGAGATGTGGGAAGGCCTGTGAGCCCGTGCAGACTGAAGGGAGCAGGGCTGCAGTAATGTGCCCAGGGCACTCACACAACCCAAAAGGCCAAGGCAAATGCTCCTTCTCACTATAACTGGCTCTCGAAGCCGCTGACTGAGAATCCTTCCTGGCAAAGAAGCTTTAACAAGTGAAGAGGATCTGATGCCAAAGTTGTTTGGGCACAAGTCTTTGCATCAGAATTCGGGGTGGAGAAGGGGGTAGAACCATCATGCAGGAGCCCCCCCTTCCCAAAGCAGATCAGCCCTCTCTTCGATGTTCAGGCCTTCAGAGCAGCCTGTAGTCCAAAGGCACCATCACTGACACTGAGCTCACTGGGCACCTCAGAGGGCCGGGGGACTGGTCCAACGCCTCTTCTGCAATTGGACTGGGCTGCTGCGTTTGGTCCGAGTTCTCGCCCTCCAGTCCTGCTCTCTGGCCCTGGAAGGCCGCCAGTGTGGTCAGAGCATCAGGGCCCATCTCCTAAAGACGTACCGCCTGCATCACCTGGCTCGTCCTCTCTTCCTCTTCTCAGCAGAGCTTTCACCTCCTTCCTGACTGACAGCTTTGCTGAGCATAGAGTGAAAGCCATGATGCACTGTTTTCTAGGGAACCTCCTCAGGCCCCGCTGCTCTCCCACAGTCAGCCTTGGAAAGAGAGCCCAGCTCCTCCCAGAACAGGTGGGACAGTTGTGCCGGCACACACCAGAAGGAAGCAACAAGGTGGGATTCAAAGCCAGGACTCCAGACTGTGGCCCCTGGCCTCTGAGTTCCATTCCCTCACAGCACTGCGAGCACCTGCTGCCCTTTGTACAAGCCCCCAGACTCTCTGTCCCCAGGGGCACTCATTGGGGCCCCCCACACCAACCACCTTCCAGCTAAGCTCTTCCCCAAGGTGACAGCCCACTTCTCCACTGGTCTCCCATACAGAGATCATGCCAGACTCCACAAGTCCTTCATGACACTTTGTGGATTAAGTGGCGTTCTGTGCACAGGCTCCTGAAGTCCCGTGGAGAAGCGACAGGGGAGGGGGTGCAGGGAAAGGTGGCAGGGAGGAAACAAGTCTTTGTACAGCCTCTCTGAATGCCAAGCTCTGTGCTGGCTCCTTCACAGTCATTCCCTCATGAGATCCTCACAAAAGTCCTGGGAGGTGGCTGTTATTACGGTCCCCATTATACAGCTGAGGAAAGCAAGGCAGACAGCGGCACACTGACTTGGCCAGGGTCACACAGATAGTAAGTGTCTGAGGCTGGATTTGAACTCAAGTCTTCCTGACTCCAGGCCCAGTGCTCTATCTTCTGTACCAGGGCATGAAGCTCTCTGTGGCACAGACCAGAGAATGAAGAAACATCCCCTGCACTGAGCTGCAGAACTGAAGCTATCTGAACTACTGCGGGCTGGGATGGAGTTTAAATGTTCTGTTTCAGTCCCCTTATTTTACAGGTGGAAAAGGAATCATCCCCAGAGGTGATATGCCCCCCACCTTCCCTGTTACTAGCCAGAGCACCCCTATCCTTCAAGTCCCTCACTAGGCGTCACTCTGGACCCCTCACTCTCTCTCACCCCCAAATGCAAAATGGTGCCAAGGCCTGTCAATTTCACCTCCGCCCCATCTCCCAGTCCTTTCACCGCCCACGCCCACACCCACGCCCACGCGAGTGATTCTCCTGAAGCCCAGGCCGACCATAAAAGCAGGACTCAATAAACTCCTCCAGAGCAAACAGAAACCCTCTGTCTGCCTCGCTTCCCTTCTTCCAGCAGCCCTAGCCTCCTGGCTCTGGCCGTTAGTCCAGGAACGCTCCCCTTCTCCAACTCGTGCCCTCCCCGGCCCCTGGTGACTCCGGGGTCTCCCCCCTCTGCAGCCCGTCCGTCCGTAGCCTCTTACTAGATTTGGGGGCACCTTCCCTCCCCATTAGACTGTGAGCTGGGGGGGGAGGGGTGGGCACTGTCTCTTGCCCCTTTTTGTATCCCCGGGGCTTAGCGCGGTGCTTGGCACACAGTAGGCACTTAACCCATGCTAACTGACCGACCGATGAGCCTGGCACACAGCAGGTGATTAATAAATGCAGCTGGGTGTGGCAGTGGGTAGAGCACTGGGTCTGGAGTCAGAAAGCCTTACATTCAAATCCGGCCTGAGACATTTGCAAGCCTACGAACCTCTCGTGCCTCGGTGTCCTCAGCTGTAAAACGGGAACAGCAGCACTGCTGCCCAGGGTTGTGCTGTCTGTGAAGCACACAGTAGGCACGCTGAAATGCTAAGCTGTCACTCTTACAATTATTACTACTTATCATGAGATAACTGTGAAGTGCTCGGAACACAGCAGGCGATATATAAGGGCATCATGATGGCGCTTGGCACAACACTTAGCACCCAGTAGGCGCTTAATCAACGCTGCTGGCCGCAGCTTCCCCGGGGCCAGCCCACGGGGGGGGGGGGGGGGTGTGCACTGACGACGGGCGCGCGCACGCGCGCAGACTTGCCTCCCACTCGGTCAGGAAGTGCAGCGCCTCCTCGCGGCCTACGCCTTTGTGCCGCCGGAACTCGTCCTTCACATACTGATCGCCGAGGGCGCGGAGGTCGGGCGGCAGCGCGCGGTGCAGCACCAGGAGCCGCCGGTACAGGGCTCGGACACGAGACGCGTGTGACCCCACCATGACGGTGCTGGCTGCCTCACGGCGCCGACTCTGCGGGCGCTCGCGATGCGCCTGCGCGCGCCTCTCGGCTTCGCCACGTCTGTCTCAGGAACCGCCTACTTCAGACCCACTTCCGCCTCGGCCTTCGGAAGCTCCCAAGGCGCCTGCGTACTGCGTCCCTTCCCCCGCCCCTGAACGGCCTTTCCTCCGGGGCTGTTCTCAATGCGCCAGCGCACTGCACAAGGGGGCGGGGGTTATATCTTGTAGGGCCGGGGACGCCTGCGCACTGTCCAGTCTCCCGTCAAAAGACCAGCGTGTCTGCGCATAGGCTCTGTTCGTTTGTCCCTGGATCACCGGGCTTGCAGTGCGCCTGCGCGGGGCCGGGAGTGCGCGTTGAGGTCGGAGCCTGAGCGGCCTTGGCGGGCTTCAGAAGAGAGGCACGTGCCGGGAACCAAAGCCCAGTGTCTTGCGACACCCCAGGAAACAGAGGCCTCCCATCCGACTCCCACGGGAAAGTGCTTCCTGAGCTCCCCAGCCCGCCACCTCCAGGAAGCCCTCCTTCATCTCTCGGGCTGAGGGGGGGGAGGGGGCCGGTAGGTGGGAAGTGCCCGATTGCGGTGGGGTGCAGCCCCTCATCCTACAGAGGGGGAAACAGAGGCTAGGACGGCGGGGACTGCAACCTAAAGTGTACAGAAGTGGGGGCGGCGGGATTGAGCACATCCACATGGAACTGCCCAGGTGTGGTCTAGTGGGCAGGGGGCTCAGGAGAACCACCCCCCTCCCGTGGGCTCCCGTCGTGGAGCTCATCCGAGCTCATCCGCACTGAGGCAGAGGCTTTGGATGAAGACAAGGAAGTCCTGAAGCGGAGCGACCCATGTTGTCACATTGTAGCAAATATGTAGCAAGCGGCCCACCAGCCTCCGTGGCCCATGTCCCGGGGGGGGGGGGGGTGTCACCTTCTGTTTCTCCAGACAGCGGGAGCTCCCTCCCGCCCTGCTGCTCCACCGTCCATCCCTCCTCCCCTGCTGGGTGTGCTCCTTGAGAAGGCCATCGGCAGTAGGTTTCCTCACAGGCCTTTTGGCGCTTCTGGCTTCTGGCCTCATCATTCAGCAGAATCTGTTGTCTCGTAAGTGACGGGAGACCCTGGCGGGGGGGAGGGGGCAAAGGAATCACCACCTGATGGGTCCCATCTGGGAAAGGACTCAGCAGAGTGGGTGGCTCCTTCCTGCTTGGCCCAGCATTGGGTGTTCTGGGAGGGACAGGAACCTCCTTCACAAGAATGACAGTATCAGGTCACATCCCTAGGCAGGGGTTTTCTCACTGACCAGTGCTGCCTTCTGGGAAGGTGAAGGTGCTGGTCAGTGAGAACAGCCCTCCTAGAGCTTTTTGTCTGCAGTTCCGGCCTCTAATATTTTAGAGTGGATGGTGGGCCATCTTCTGAGAGGCTGGGTTCCTCCAGTACATAGCATTAACTGAAGATTCCTTAGTTACCAAATGCAGTGGCCTTTTCTCGGTCCTCCCTGTCCCTCCCCTACCCCCCCTTCTCCTCCCTCTCTGAGCCCCTCTCCTCTGTGTCCTTGACAGGATCTTCATCCAGGTCCCCAGTATTCACTACAGAGTCTGAAAAGGTTCTCTCCTGGCCTTTCTCCTCCTTTTCCGTCTGTGCCACTTCACTCGATGATGTCATCGGCTCCCATGGATTCAATTATCACCTCTTGGCAGACATTTCTCAAAACTATTTGTCTAGCCCTAACCTCTCTCTTAACTTTTAGACTCGTCCCTAGCTGCCTATTGGACGTTTCAAACAGGCTGCCCTATGGACATCCGAAGCTCATCTTTTCCCCAAACCCCCTTCCCTTCCAGACTCTTGTGGACTGCCCAAGGTACCGCCCTCCTCCCTGTTACCCAGTGCCTGCCTTCCCTACTCCCCCCCCTCCCCCAGAGCTCACAGATTAGTGGGCGAGGGAACATGCCACCAGAGCAAATCTAGTAAGAAGCCATAGACAGGCTGCATAGGAGATCAGAGAGGGAAGGCACCAGAGTCACCAGGGGCTGAGGAAGGCTCACCCCTGTGGCGGGATTTTAGCTGAAACTTAAAAGGAAGCCAGGGAGGTCACTAGTTGGAGAAGAGGAGAAAGAGCGTTCCAGGCCTAGGGGCCGGCCCGAGCCAGAGATGCGGCCAGCCAGGAGGCTGGGGCTGCTGGAAGGAGGGAATTGAGGCAGGAATCCTCCCTGGAAAGGGAGGAGGCCAGTTCTAAACAGAAGGTTTCTGTTTGCCATGGCAGAGTTTATTAAGTAGATGCTTTTATGGTCGACCTGGGCTTCAGGAGAATCACTCGTGAATAAATGAAGGATGGATGGAGAACAGGGAGATGGGAGGCAGGCAGCTATGGCAGTGGTCCCAGTGTGAGGGGATGAAGGTCTGCACTGGGTGGAGGAGGAGGTGAGGCTAGGGAGGAGAGGGTCCCCCCTGGGGCCAGACCCAGGAAAGAATGAAACAGTGACCGGCCTGACTTCCATGGGTGATGTTCTGACCAGTTCCAGGACAGAGTGGTCTGCAAAGCCAAGAAGGCTGCAGTGGCCTGGTTTGAGTGATAAGGGCAGAAGGATTGGTCACTTCCCTCATGCTTGTTGTACCTTTCAGGCACCTTCTCCATGGAGATAATGTAAGGAAAGCATTCTGTCTGACGGGAAATTAAGGTCATCAGCATGATCTATGGGACCAGGGGGAAAAGGAAGCCTTGGGGTGGTTTTGTTTGCTTTAATTGAGGGAAAACATTTGCTTAGAAGGAACCCCAGCATTATTGTAATAGGTTTTATTTACTATTCAAACAGACCACATTAAGGAAAACTCTGGCAAGGTTTAAATGTGCTGTGGCTATTTTATTCCAGGAAATTCTTTCTAACCATACATCATCTGTTAATATTCTTGTAAATTGGAGATTAATTTCTTGTTCCATTTTGCTTTTTTCTGGTTTCCCCTTTGAGTCAGAGAACATGTATTATAAATATTATTTTGTGAGCTGAAGTTCTCATAAGAAAATAGAAAAATAGATTTTTCCAACGTGTTAATAAAAATGAACTTGTGTATTCGGCCTGATGGGAGCAGTAAGGCCCAACGCACATGGCCAGGCCAGTGGCGGGCAAGTTTAGACTGGCACAAAGGAATGGCAGGATGGTACTCAGTTGGGGGAAAACCTATCACCTCGTTAGTAGCCACAGTGGGATGCTGGAAACAGTGGGAGGGGGACAGAAGGTTTCGAGAAACCGTGTTTATGCCATCTAAAAAAATTATCAGTATTTTCCACAATTCTGTTTGCTCTCTCAGAAACCCATCTTTACTCAACGCTTGGGGCACAAGCCTGCCAGAGACCATATCTTTCATTAAGCTATTCTTGTTAGAAGCAGCTCTGCTTGGCAAGAGAAGCCCCAAAGGGCAGTTTCCCTAGCACATTGGCGAGAGCTGCATGTATGGGGTAGGAATGGAAGGGGCCTGTTACTGCTTTGAGCTGACAGGGTCTTACCCCTCAGGGGTGGCCCACGGGCAGTGCTTTGGAGAGGATGCTGACCCATGGAGAACCTCAGCCCTGTGGTGGGTTTTCTAAAGCAGGATGGCGGGGCTGGGGCCCTGGGCACCCCACATGCGTGTTCTTAAAGGTCTCTGCTTCCGTGGGGTCTCCCTCAAACGTCTGCTGCTGTTGGTGATGGCTTGTGCCTCCATCCATCCCTCCTGCTCCTGTAGGACCCTTCCTGTCTCCCCCATTCAACGGGGGCCACCCCACTCTCTCTTTTCCAGTTCCCCTTGTGGTCCCTCCAGGACATTGAAACATAACACCCTCTACCCCCATTTCAATCTCTTGTTCATTTTGTGCTTCAGTCTTTATGCAGAAAACTCCTCTGTGGATTTGGGAATTTCTTCTTTATCTCCCCGCTCTGTCACCTTCCATGAGCCCTCACCCCCCCACCCCCTCTGATTCCTCCTTATGCCAGGGAGATGGCCCTCTCTGGCTTCTCAGAGGCTGCGGCATTGGAGCCCAAGGTCAGGCCTGGTCTACCATCCTTGCAAGGCTTCCAGGAGTGATCACGGCTGCTCTCCTGAGACGAGCCTGCTAAGAAGGCTGGCTACCCTGTGACACAAAATGGTCCTCAGTGAGGGATGGTGATGGAGTTGGAGAGAGGATGCTGAGAGTCACAGTTAAGAGACTATAAATAGGAACTTGGAGGTCTAAATGTGAGGTCTTGGCCAATGACCTGCAAGTGGACCGACTCCTCAGGGGCCTGAACTGTGCTGATTTTGACATTCCTGTAAACAAAAGCAGTGAAGAAGGAAGTGGAAGCTGATTGACAGGATGGCATCCAGGTTCTCCAGCAGGTGGCAGGATTGGGCTTCATTTTACAGGGTAGCCATGCTCTGGAGCTTCTAAGCCAACTCCCAGGAGCTTGTCTCCTACGCATTCCCTTGGGGTTCTAAGAAGAGTGTGAGATCTGACTTCTCCCTCCTCTTACAGAGGTTAAGCTAGAACTTTCTCTCTTTCCTACTTCCTTACGCTTTGGTTCTGATCTAGCTCCCTGTCTGACACGTTACTCCATCTTCTCATCCAAGAGGAATACTCTTCCTATTCAATGTCACTCCAGGTAACCAAGGATTTTTTCACATTTGGTCTAAATGTTTTTTCCCTTGGGGTTCGTAGACTCCCTCCCCTCCAGGAGTCCATGATGGGAAACAAAACCATCCATCCTTATTTTCACTAACTGAAATTTAACATTTCCTTCAGGTATATAATGGAAGCAGAAAATGTTAGTCTGACTTACCTGGCTAAGTTTTCAGAATGTAGCATTTTGTCATTTCCTATAAATGGAATGGGGAGACGATTCAGTTTCTCAGCTCTCACTCTGACATACGCAAGGCAACAAGAACCACAATTTTGTGGGATATCTAATCAATTCATATTTTATTGCTCATAGAAAGTATTTACAAAATGACAACCATAAAAATAATTGTAAGTTATATGCCAGTATGTATTAGAGAGGATGAAAGGGTAGGGAGAAAAATCTACAAGAATGTGATAATAAAGACTCGAAATTATATCTTTGGGGGGAGTGTGGTAACTTCAGTGGAAAGATGGCAATGGGGCAGGTGGGGATAAATATATGAGAAAATGTGATTTTTGAGTAAGAGAGGAAAGGTCAGAAGACTTGTAGATCACACAGAAATCCTACACCAATATATCACGACCATTTTTATTAAGGACAGAATTGGAAGGCACTGGCTGTGGTGAGTCTCAATAACATCACAAAATTGATACTGATTCATTTTAAAAGACAGGAAATGACTTGTTACTGGTGTGTGAGTCATCTCTACACGTGGAGTAAGAGAAAAGATCAAAATCTCTATGGCACAAGGAGGATTGTACATTTGCCCTTCGTTTTCAAAGAGGACCATGGCGTCAGGGAAATGAGGGCACGACTTGCAGCTGACTTTGATTTGTGTGAGGGAGGGCTGTGCGAGGTGACCAGCATCGCTTAGGAGAAGGAATAAGCATGAGACAAAGATAAGGCCTACCATAAGTTCCAAATGGATATTAATAATCATACAGAAAAAAAGAGGAGAGAAGATCATAATAAGTATCCTACCTGGGAGAGAAGAAAGACTGGCCAATTCTTAACCAAAAGGACAAAATGCACTGGTGAAAGATAATTATATGAAATTGGAAAGCTCTCGTATTAAAAAAACGCAGCTAAGATAAGAAGGCAAACTGTCAACTGGGAAATTTTTTTATGAAAAGTCTCTGATAAGGTCTAATATCGTGTGTGTGTATAATATGTATATGTATTTGTATATGTGTATGTAGGTATACACACACACACACACACACACACATATATATATATATATATTCTTATACTCATAAAGCTTACAAATACATAAAATGAAAATCCATTCCTCATAGAAAAGTAGTCAAAGTTTTTCAAGTCAAATCAACAAGGATGTATCAAGGACTGTATGCCATGAGAAGACCAATACATACAGAAATAAGGATGGTCCCTGCCTGCCCTCAAAGAGCTGACATTCTAATTGTTATTATCCAGTAGTGTTCTTGGTAGAGATAATAGAGTGCTTTTCCATTTCCTTCTCCAGCTCATTTTACATATGAGGAAACTGGGGCAAACAGGGTTAAGTGACTTGCTTAGGGTCACACAGCTAGTTAGTATCTGAGGCCAGATTTGAATCCAGGTTCTCCTGACTCTATCCTCTGATCCATCTAGCTTCCTCTACATTCTAGTAGGAAAAGACAACACCTGTAGGGGAGCTGGAAAAGAGAAAAGGTGTCACTAATCAGGAGAATGAGACTTCAACGCCAAGCTGGTCAAGGCCGCTGTCAAGGAGAAGTGAGAAATGTGGGGAGACCCTCATGAAGACATTATGCGTGATGTTTGTTGGTGCCCATGAAAGCAGAAAGTCCAAGGAACTCTGGGGGAGGGAGCTCCCTCCGCCAGTGCAGCATCTTGAGAGACTTGTCCTTAGTGCTAAATATGGTGCTTTGCACAGGGTCCCACAGCTTGTGTCAAGAGGCAGGATTTGAATCCATGGCCTTCCCTTGAGGCTAACTCTCACCATTGTACCACATTGCATCTTTACAATGAAAATTGAAAGCTATAAAATGTTCATGACCAAATTGGACCCTAAAGAAGAGTTATCAGCTGACATCTCCCTCTCTCCCTCCACTGTTTATAGAAGTTGGGGGTGTTGGACATGAGATACTGCTATATAACATCAATTTATATGTTGTTTAATTTTGTAATTTTTTTTCATTCCTTAATATTTTATTATGAGGAACAGTTCCCTAGGAGGAGTAATACAGTGAGAATTCAGATGGTATCAATAAAGCAAAAGGGATCAAAAATTTACTTTAAAACAAAGTAAACCTAATTAAATAGGTAATTGATGAAAATGGAGAATGAATGGAAAAAAAATATTGACACAGATTTTTTAGCAATTTCAGTGGAAGTTTAATATAGATGGTCATAAAAAAAAAACAAAAGAGCCTAAAATCTACCTTTGTCAGCAATCAGTTGCCAAGTAGAAAACTATCACATCCCAGGGCAACAGTAGTTTAAAATATTAACTTGTTCCTAAAATTTCAACAGAGAAGGATGGTGGAGATTTATAAGAAGCAGTAAAGGGGAGACCCAATTTAAAGAAAGTTTAGAGAGAAGCAACCATCTAGAGTGTATTTAGGAATGGAAAGGAAAGGAAGACCACAAGCAAACAAAAGATGGAAAAGATCTGCAGAAATGTTTACAACAAACTTTTCTTTGTCAAGGAGAGTGGAGTTACCCCATTTGGACTCGGCATCATGTTTCCAGACATGCTACTCAAGGCGTGGGAGAAGGGAGTAAAGGAGTTGAGATTTTTTTTAAAAAGTGGTGGCTGTAATAACATCAATAACTACTGGCCTGTGTATGTACTTCTCCACTGACACAGATATCAGGACTGTCAGGCATGTTTTTACCAACAATACCCCACAGTAGACCAATGAACTAGAAGATACAGGGTGTACAAGACCACAATGTCCTTTTTGTTTGACACCCAAAGTATTTGATTCCACAGAGTTAATTAGAGCCTTAAAGGCTGCCCTTCAACAAAATGTCTCTTATACCCACAGAGAAATATTGCATGATTCTTTGTGGATGTCCTCCCATGATTTTATCCTAGACTGACAAGCCTTCTCACTGAGTGACTTCCACTTCTGACATGAAGAAGAGAATGTGGAACATTCCAGTTGTCCATATTTGGTCTTGCACGACTCCTCTATTTTGCTGATTTTATCTGATGGTAACTGGTTCTCCACTCTTCAAAACCCCTGGTTTGTCATGAATTTCAGCATGCTTCTCTTTATTACCCTTTAGGCGAAGCACTATTTCAGTGAGTCAAAGACTTCAGGATCTCAAGCTTCTGCCTGAAATAAAAGCCTGCTCTTTTAGTGTCATGATTCTTCTGGTGCTTTGGAGGATCCAAGGGACATGGAACACTAGAGTCTGTGAAAAGATGTTCCTCCAGACATTGTCCTCCTGGTTCTGCTCTCTCCACTCGGCCACAGTTCATGCTACTCTGGATTCTCTGCAAACAACTATCATTTCTTACGACACCAGGATCAAGTGAGATCATATTTGTCAAGTGTGCCGCAACTGGTAGGTGCTCCAGAAATGCCTGTTCCCCCTTGAGGTCTACATGACCCAATTAGCCTAGTTTGTACAGCCAATCCACAATTGTCTAAGATACATTCTAAAGTTCTCCTTTAGATTCTAGTTTTCTCCAAACATTTTAATCCAACCTTCAGGATGAGGAAATTTAATTTCCTTTTGACTATTCCCTCCTTTGATCCTGAGGCTTAAGCAGGATCAAAGGAAGTAATTTGTGTGGAGACCTCTATAAACGTGAGTTGTTGCTGTGGCGGTGGTTGTTGCTGTCACCTCACCCTGCCCTACGCCTGCTTGCTTTTCTGCTGTTTTAGCCATTTCTACACCACACTTTGGACTGGGGGGGGGGAATGTGTGTTCAACAATCGTTTGTCCATTTCACATAAGAGAAAGAATCATCTGATGCTTATCTCTCCCATGCCTTCCATCCATACCTGAACACTCTTCTTCTCCTATGCCCCAGGTATGAGAAATATAAAGTCTCAGCCCCCTCCTCCTCCTTTCTACACTAGTTGGTATTCCTTTTCCCCTCCACTTCTCTTTCTGCACTCAGAACAGTCAGCCCTCTAGCTACCCCCACCACTGCTGTTTTTCCTTCTTTCCCTCAATACCTTTTTGAAGCCCTTACAGCTCTCAAGGTAAACTTGTTTCTCCTCCTCTTAGAGGGTTAGCCCCAGTTTTCATGCAGTTCCAACCAGTTCATATCAATTTGCCTTCCTAGGTTTCTTCAGACTCACATTTGCATTTCAAAGCTACTCCCAGTCTTTTTATTAGAAGGGGTTGGAAGTCTCATTGATTAATGTTCCATTTTCCTCCTGTAGGGTACTACTCAATTTCTCACTTTTTTGGATGTACTTCCAGATGGAATCTGTCAGGTCTAGTGCCCTGGATACTTATACTGCTTCCATGATTTTTTCCTTTCACCTGAAGCTCCAGATTTCGGCTTTGATGTTCCCAGAACTTTTCTTTTTGTCATTCATTTCAAGAGGTTATCAGTGGATTCTTAGAATCCCTACTTTGCCTTCTGATTCTTGTAGATCTGGGCAATTTTCATTCATGATTTCTTGCAGCATAAGATACAGGCTTTTGTATCACGGTTGTTAGGGACTCTGGAGATCCTTAAATTATCTCTCCATTTCCTGTTTTCCATGTCAGTTATTTTTATTAGCAAATATCTTGTATTTGAGGGAACACAGCAGATAGAAGAGTAGATCTGGAGTCTGGAAGATCTGTGTTCAAATCCAGTTTTTAGATACTCACTAGCTGTGTAACTCCAAGTGTATTGCTTCACCAAAACTGCCTACCCCAGTTTTCTCATCTATGAAATAGAGGTAACAATAGCACCTACCTCCCAGGGTGTTGTGTGAATCAAATGAGATATTTCAAAAACTCTGTGCAAATCTTAAAGCACCATAGAGATGCTAAGAATCTTTTTTTAATCTTTGGATATTTTTCTGATATTTCTTGTGTCATGGAGTCATTGATTTCAATTTGGTCTATTCTACTTTTACTGAAGATATTCTCTTCTTAACTAGCTTGATAATTTATAAATAATCCCCAGAAGCATGAAATCTATTAGAACAATTTCCTGGCTCTCATCTTTTCACATCGTGCAGTGGCTTTCAAAGTCTTCACATGTAATCTAAGGGTCTTTTGATTGATTGAGACATGTTTTCATCTAGTTATGATATCAGAGCTAAAACAGACCCTACCCTTACACCATATAAGAATATTACAGCATGTTTAAATGTCATAGTTTTTTTTTTTTACCATTTTCTCATCCCACTCTGCTTTTTAATGCAACCCACAAGCATCCACTTTGTTTCATTTTTTTCTATCACAAAATGTGATGATACGAATATTTTGTTATATAAGGCCATTGGTGGGGTTGCTGGTCCAAAGGTCTGGAGAGTTAATCACTTTTCTTGGACAATCTGGACAGTCTTGGACAAATTGAAATTCTGAACCAATGCAACACTTTATAGTTTAATGAACAATGCAGTTTGCCTATCTTCCCATAGTCCTTCCAACATTGAATGCTCCCATCATGCCACCTGGATTTGGGCAAAGCAATGGAGAAAATTATTCTACTCTTTTTGTGGAAAAGATGCAGCCCTGTGTGTGAGAGGATAGTCCCCTTGGAAAGATTCGGTGCTGAATGAGCAAACTTGAAGAGTCTTCACTAATGACCCTAACGGGAGTCATTAGTCAGAGATCAGGGCTTGATCCTGTTCCGTCTTGTCAGTGACCTGAATCAGGCGCACAAACCCGGGCGTGGGGGGAGGGGAGAGAGATCCGGATACTTCTCTTATCATGGGGAAGACTCTCCCACTGACTCTGCCTCTGGCTGCTCTTCTGACACCGGGGCTCCAACAGAACCAATGTGCTTCTGTCAGATCTTGGAGTTGGACATCACATCTTCCCCAAACCTCTTTTAAGGCTGAACTTTGCACAGAGGATAGAACAAAAAACCTGAAGTCAAACCCCTCCTCAGACACTAGCAGCCTAGTGACCACCCCAAGTCATTTAACCATCCCGTGCCTCAGTTTCCGCATCTGTAAAAACAGGGGCAGCTCAGTGGCACAGTGAGTAGAGCACTGGCCCTGGAGTCAGGAGGACCTGAGTTCAAATCCAGTCTCAGACACTTAACACTTACTAGCTGTGTGACCTTGGGTAAGTCACTTAACCCTGATTACCCTGCCTTGCCCCCTCCAAAAAGACCAAAAAAGTGGGGATCACAATAGCATCTACCTTTCATGGTTGTTGTGAAGCCCAGATGAGATGTTTGTGAAGAACTTTGCACACCTCAAGTGCTGTGGAAATGGTTGTTTTTGTTGTCATCGCTGCAGTGCCTTCCATCCATCCTCCTAGAGCAAAGTCTTCGGGGGTCTTCGCCATGCTGGATGGCTCCAGCTTGTAAACTCCCGGGATCAAATTCAACCCTCCAGATGTGCTCCAACCAGGGTAGAATCCAGCAGGTCCATCCCCTCCCTGTTCTTGGACTCCCTAAGATGTGATTAAATGTCTTGTCTCATCTCCCACACTCCCTGCTGTCTCACATTCAGCTTGCAGTCTCCTAGAACCCCCAGATCTTTCTCTGATGACTGCTTTCTCTCCTCATTCACCACTCCCCACCTCCTGATCCCATACCAATGACACTGACTTTTTAATGTTGAAATTTCATCTCAATTAATCTAGATGTTTGGATCAGCCCAACACTTGGGTCCATCATAGAATAAATGAATGGAGAGCACTTATTAAGCCCTTACTGTGTGTAATCAGGGTGCCAGTAATGAGGACACAGACCCAAAAGGGAGGCAGGGGAGCTGGAGTTGAAAAGGGTACCAGGGAGTAGTGACAGGAAAGCCTTGCCAGGCGAGGGTTCATTAGCCAGAGCTAGGGTGCCAGGAGCAGAAGTCCAGTCAATGAGGGCAGAGGACAGGGGGCCTGGCGCAGCCAACACTAGGTGAAATCTCAGCAGTCCGACACGTGTCATCTGCAGACTTGGCAAGGGAGCTGCCAAATCCTTGAGATGGGCAGTAAAGGCCAAGCCCAGATCCCTGGTCTCTCCTGAGATGGTCTCAAAACTTGACCTTGAGCTATTAATGACTAGTTTTTGGGTCTGATTCAGTGAACACAAAAAGGACACTATAGACTAAGAGGTGAATGAAGCAAAAAAAAAAAAATCTCCCATGAATCATTTGTTGTTAATGGGGGCAGGAGGAAGTAACCGCGGTTAAAATTCACCATCCTTTTGTTGTTCATTTACAGGGTGGCCCAGATCGGGGAAAGAGGCTTCTTCTGGATCTTTTAAAAGTTCCACCCTAAGTGCTTTAGGTCACAAGGATTCAGCTCAGCCTGGAACTGCCTAATCAAAATGGCTTTTATGCCTTTACATGAACCCAAAGGGAATTTAAACACCACATAAACATATATTGAAATGAACTGAGAAGAAAGCTTGTTGTCCTGTCTCCAGATTTAATGAGATGTGTCTTATGGAAGGAGCACATAAATGCTGGCCCTGTGGTTTCCCTGGCAGGCCACTGTCATATTATTGTGTTTGCTTTTATCTCTTAATTAAGTTTTTAAAGTTTCCTTACTTTACTCTGTGTAGCAGCCTCAGCTCTAGCAGTAATGCCTGCGGGGGGAGCGGGGCAGTGAAGAGAATCCAAGTGGAGTTTGCGTTTGTCCCAGGGTGCCTGTGCCTGGGCTCAGGGCAGCCTGGTTGGGGGAAGTAAGGGAGGAGAAGAGAGCATCCCAGCTCCAGTGCAGACACATGCACACTGATGCAGGTGTTGAGGGCATTAAGGAGTGACTCCCATGAGCCTTTCACTAAGAGAACGACAGTAGTCCTTTAGTCCCTTAGAACACGAACTTCTTAGAAAACACTATCTCCAGCCCACTGGGCCTTCTCCAAGTAGGAAGGCAGAAGCACGCCATGAAGCCATCTTCTCCCTAGATCTCCAGACCCAAAACTCCTCTCACAGTGACATTCCAAGGTCACAAACCCATGTTTCCATTCAATCTATCATGAAGCAGCATAAAGCCCATCGTCTGGACGTCCTGTTTCTGAGCAGTGTCCTTGGAAGCCATGGCCCAGAACCCTAAGCTCTAGGTTAATACAGGTCAGGTCGGATCAGGGTGGGGGAGAGGAGGCTACTCACAAACCACTTCTTGACCAAACCCCAACCCAGCACTTCCCTCAACAACTTCCCCATCTGGCTCCTGTTGGGAACATCGGACTGCAGCTCTGCCTCAGCCCCTGGGTGACCGTTCAAGCTGACATGTACTTGAGCTTGGGTAGAGTTCTGGGCTTCACTCTCAGTGGAGAAGGTTCTCTGAGTTCACTGGGGTCTGTAAACAGTCAGAACACCCCTCCTCTCTGTTGGCTCACTCCTCCAAGGACTCATATGCTCCTCTGGACTTGGAAACCCATTAGCGTGAGCACAGATACAGCTGACCCATGGCAGAGAAAGTATGAACACTGCTTGAAGGGGTTTCCTACAGAGGGCCACATATTAAACATTTACAAGCAGACCCCCGACACAGGTTTGCTGAGATCAGGCTCTCATTATCTGACCAGCCTTGATTCTCTGTCACATTCACAGCTCCTGCTAATAACAAGCACCATCTTGTGATGTTGAAGATTCCCCAGCAGGAGAGGAATGAACTTGGCCTCATGATGATGTTAACATCTCTTCTCAACAAGGAGCAGTGGCCACAAGCTTCCGAGGGTCAGGAGAGGGCAAGGACTAGGTTTGCTGACTTTGCTTCTTGGTGGAGATGGATGGCTCAGGCTCAGTGCTCAGTGCTGTGTGAGGATGGGCATGGGGGAGAGTTCAGGAGGAGTGAGCTCCATCTTCTGACTTTCAACTTCAAGGGAGAAAATGCCTCATTCTAGTTTCTCTTCAGGTCCCTGGAGGGAGAGAAACCCTGAGAAGAAGTGGACGTGTGGAAGAGATGGCCCTTTGGTCTCGGGCCTCTTCTCAGCCTGCTGCACTAGAGACATGGAGGAACTTCACCTTGGGTGAGATCTGAGACTCTCTCTTGGTTCAACTGAGTTATCTGTCTCCCAGTGGGGGACTCATTTACTCTGTGTATTGTCCCAAACATATTCTACACACACACACACACACACACACACACACACACACACTCCCATCATTATATGTGTGTATATACATATTGTGTGTATATACACTTTATATACCTGTAAAACGTGTGTGTGTGTGTGTGTGTGTGTGTATACTCTCTCATTTTTGTTTTGCCACACTAACTTAGATTGGGTGTTTTCTATGTGTGTTCCTTGGAATCCACCCTGATTGGCTCAGAATGAATGTAAACATCAGTTGTTACTGTTCTGGCCAGAAACTCTGAGGGTCTTCCCCTCCCAGATTGATTTTTTTTTAAGTTAGGAAAAGCAGCCCTTCTCTATCTCATTTCTTACCTAGCCTTAGTCACTGAATGGGCATGGCCTCAGTTAAACTGAGACCTGGGAAAGACCTTAGCTTGAAAAGGCCAAGGTCTCCCACTGCATCCTGGGCCTTCTCCTGTCGCCGGGATCCATATCTGGCCACTGGACCCAGATGGCTCTGGAGGAGACAGTGAGGCTGGTGCCTTTGCACAGCCTGGCCTCACTTAAATCCCATTCACTTGTATGTTACGTGATCATCACCTCCTCGAGGACATGGTCCTCTTCAAGAAGCACAGACAGCAGTATTTGTGGAAAGGGGATCGTGCCTTAGATATAGAGCTCAAGACACTCATTTCCTGATAATGGATAGAGATCAGGAACGTGGTCTGAACCTGAGGCTTCTTTCCCCTGGATGAACTGTCTGAAAGGGAGCAGATGGGTGTAATTCTGGCCCACCTGGCCCCTCTCTAAGGAGAGTTGAGTGGCAGCCTCTGGCCTGCTCCCTTCCTGGCCAGAATCAGTCTCTCTTGGGAGGAGGGGAGTCTAGACATGCCTGTTATTGCCTCCCTGTGAGCCACACCTAGACAGACCCAGAGAGAGCCCCATAACCTCCATGGACCTAAACACATACACGGCCACACCCACCACTGTCCCTTCCTGCTCCTCCAGGTCCAGGTCATGGGATTGTTCTGCTTCCATCCCCAAGGCATGATGGAGCAGCCCGGAGGAAGCCTCTCTCTTCCCTCCAGGAGACCAGGCCCAGAGAAGCCCCCTCCCCTCTGCACGAGGCTCTCCTACCTTCAGCTCCTGCCTTCTCTGGTCACCCAGCTTTTTCCTGCAGGGACCTATCCCTGCTTCAGTCCTCTCTCCATCTCAGGTCCCTCCACCTTTTCTCAAGCTTGGTCCAAAGATGTGACCCAGCCACTCATCCCCCATGAGCTGTCAGCACAGGGCTTCCCTCCCCTGCCATTGCTGCCCTGTCTACCACTTCAGGATGCCCCAAAAGGGGCATCAGCTACTACCTTGTCATGGTGGCCAAGTTGCTGCTGAGCCAAGGGCTCACTTAGGGCTTTTGTTCCTCATCCTTTGATGTCCGAACAGGAATTGCTTTTGTTTCTCGACTCGGATGTTAGAACAGAGGCACTTCCAGGGTGTTTGTGAGATGTAGGATGTATACATGTGGCCCATGTGCACACATGTGCATGAGCACACACACACACACATATACACATACAGCAGGTAAACATTAACAAGTGTTCTATCTGGGTGTGTATCTGCTCCACAGATGATAACCGCAGCCAAGAAAAACAGTGAGCCAATAGGTGGATTATGATTCTGTTTAGACCATCGTTGAGGAAACTATCTTGTTCATCAGACCAAACTTTGAGAGCTGGGGCACGGCTGAAGCCATCCAGCGTGACTGTCACTTGACAGATGAGGAAACTGAGGCCTGGGGACTGGGAGGCTTGTTCAAGGTCACCAGACAGAGCCAGGGTCTAAGGCTGCTCTTTTGATCCTACTGCTGCCCCCTCAGCTTTAAACCAAGTGAATATACATTTGCATTTCACAAATGCCTTTGCATTTTATATGCTCCATTTCCAGGCAGAAAACAAGGTTCAGTCAACGTTCTCATGAACCCCCTGCCATCCCCAACGTCAGCTCTTCCCTGAGCTATTAACCTCCAGAACAAAGTCACAGACACTGTGGTTAAGACATCCGCGGGTCTTCCTTCCTCCTGTGGCTCAGTCCTGATGTGTGACCATGGCTTCCATAGTCATGAGCAAATTCTCTTCCTCCTCATAGCACCACACGTGGTGGGGGTCCCCAGACATGGCCTGGAGACAACAGAGTCAGGATCAGGAACCGGTCCCTGGTGGGGCTGCAGGGTCCCTAGACTCGCCTGTAGGAAAGGTGCTTGTGCAGGTCCGCACCTGTTCAATCCCCTCCAAAGGAGGCACTTGTCCCAAACTAGACTTGCCAAATGGGATGAGCCAAAAGGAAGGTAAGGGAGCAAGCCCAAAGTCTGAGAAAGCTCCATCAAGTTAAATATAGATCTCAAAAAACCACCCTTTGAACGTTCTTCAGTTCCCTAAGAAACCATCCTAATTAGAGCCTCCCACTCAGTGTAAATCTCAATGGAGTTGAGTGGGGATTCTTCTTGGTTTGAGTGTAATGGGCTATGCAGAAACAGCTGTGGCAAACACACTTCTGGTGCTCTCCACCCAGACAGAAAACCGGTGACTTCCCAGCTGAGGAACAGTGTTCCCTAATCAGATTGGCTCCAATTTCTGTGGTGATTGGAGTACATTATCTAGTTCAAATCACAGGAAAGTAAAGTTGGGAAAAGGAGGTTGGCACCATACTGGCAGTGGCACCATTGGCATGGCCCTCAAGGGGCCTCCTCTGCAGTGGATCCCCATGGGGAAGATTCCAAAGGCTGGAAAATGCCATGGGCAGTCAATACATTCACAAGAAAAGTGACCAGGAAGCTGTTAGTGCCTGTACCTGCCTATTGGATGACTTCCTAGTCAGACTACCTGAAGGACGACTGGTGGACAGACTTGGAAGAGCTGTAGGCCTGGGCACAGAGGGCGCACATCAGTTTGGAAGCCAGTTCTGGGAGCTTGTGTGGAAGGTAGATCAGAGCATGGACCTTCCTAGTGACCTGCTTTCGTGACTGTAGAATGGTCCATACGATACTAGACTGGGGGTGGGGGAAGCACCAGTCACTCTCCTGCCCCTCCATCTACCGGGCCAAAAGGTGTCACTTGTGCAGCTGAGAAAGGGGCAATGGACCTTACTGCTCATGGGATATGGCAGGGATGCCTCCATGCCCAAGTCCTCCAGGGCTGTCCACCCGTGGCCAGTGACCTCAGCTTCTCCAAAGGGTCCAAGGAGAGCTGGCCACACATCCCTGTTACACAGGACAGGGACTCTAGGCCCTTCACCACCCTGATCGTACTCATTGGTGTAACCTCCAGCTGAGCAAGGTCTCCTTTTTAAAAATGTGGATCCTGAAACAGAAAGAGGACAGTTTCCTATGCCATGTAGGAGAGAAAGGGAGGGTCTGCTGCCTACACCTTGCATGAATCTCCATCCCATTCGCATTCCTCTGCATGGGTGTGCACAGGCTTATGTGCGTATAACACACACGCTTGGCGTGTTCCTTTCCAAATTCTTTGGCTCGTCGATCTCCCTCTGAACTCCCTTCTGTTCCATTTTGGAAGATGTTTTCCCGACCCTTTAAGAACAACTATTTTCTTTTATCACTATTACCTCCCAATAAGGAAGAACATAATTCTAATAACAAAAAGGACCAAACAAAGCAAGGCCATTGGATAGCCACAGTCACAAGCATACACCGCATTCAGTGCTCCTGGCCCCTCACTCTTCTTGGAGGTGGTCAGTAACAGGCTTCATCCTTGGGCCTCTGGAGATGGGGCTGGTCCTGGTGCTGATCCATATTCTTAAGGCTTTTCATCCATTCTCCCCCTAAACCACAGCACCCAGCACATGACTCATAGTACTCCAGAGGAGGGCAGAGGACACAGGACCATCTGGTCCTGTTCCTGGAATCTATGGATACAGCCCAAGGCCCCATTGGTGGTTTGGGTTCTTGATCACTTCAAGCCCCCGGGCTGCCCCTTGGCTTCTTCAGTGAGATTCATGATGATGGTGACAAGACCAGCAGAGACTTAGCAAAGGCTGGCCCAGCCCCACTGCTACATTCTTGTTCTGTCACAATCAGCCAGCCAGGCAAGCAGGGAGGAGCTGCTGGGCAGCCTTGGGGCAGGCACATGATCAGGGGCTCGCTCTCTGGCTCCTCAAAATCGAAACCAGCCTCTGTGGTTGGCTCACTTGGGTGGTCTGCCCACCACCAGGGGAAGCTGCCTGAGAGGTAGGGCTCTTGGCCTAGGTGGGTCCTAAGAGAAACAGTCAGTTATTGGGGGGGAGAGTAAGCCCACAACCGCCTTTCACTCCTTCCTATTTACCCAGATTTTAGGAGGATCAGAGCTGACTGTGGAGCCAGGACCTTGCCACCTCCCTAAATTAAACCAGATCTGTTTTCTAAAAATACTAAGTCTGGGCCGGCACATCAGTTCTGGTCCATTCGTGTTGTCCCTTCCATGGAGTCAGTGGAGCTCTGAAGAAGGCAGAAGTCAGAAGCAGATTATTGTCCCTGCAGCAAAGGACAGTGGGCCTTGAGAAAAGCATTGAGGCCACTGACCGCCCCCCCAACCTATGCTCTGCTAAGCTCGCAGCACAGTGCTCACCCAAGTGTGGGCTGGGGGCCAGGGCGTCTGCAGGGTCCAAACTGCTCATAAACATGCTATTTTACTGATGGGGGATGTGTAGTGATATGGGCTACATCGAGGGATAGAAGCACATCAGAGTTCTTGGGTGAGTGTGGAGGGAGATCTTCAAACATTTTTAAGGGTATAACAGGGTCAAGAGACTGAAAGGTTTGAGAGCCACACCCCAGAAAGTTGGCCAAGATGCCCTGGAGGCCCCTCCCAGATGTGGGCCCCTCTGCAGTCTTGGGGTTCCTTCTGCTGAGGGGCTTTCCCCCACAAACCCATGAATGAAAGGATTTTTCTTCTTTGTTCTTTAGCTAATGGGGTGAACACTGGGAAGGGTCTGCACCAAGGCAAATGCATTTTTTAAGGCCAGAAGATTAGGAGACCACAAACATAGGAGACCAGGCTTCTGCTCCTGAAGTCCCTCACGTTATACTCACCTACCTGATGTAAAGCTCTGCTTACTCTGAGGACAGAAGAGAAAATGCTGCTTGTGAGCCCGGTGCAGAGACCCTTCCTCAGCAGAGCCAGTTTGAACCCGGCACTTGAGGCCCTGCTGCTGACAGATTTCAACCCTCCCCTTCCAGACCCTTCCATGGTATCTTGAAGGGGTCTCTCCCTAGTCACAGCTGGCCTCTCAGCAAGAATGGCATCCCCCTGACCCCACCCAAATTGGCCTTCCTTCCCTCCTTGACCACCCACACGGAGCTCTAAGTGTGGCTCCAAGGAAGGCTGAGCCATGAACGCTCTGTTCTGGTGTCTGCTGGTAACCACCTTAGCAACCTCAGGAGAGCCAAAGGAATGAGGCCCATCTCAGGCTGGAAACCAGAGCCAGTAGAGGGGCTTATGAGCGTGCCAGTCTCAACCTCAACTGTGCCCAGCCTCTACCTGAGTACCAAGGGCTGGCACCCCCACTGGATGCCCTCACTATTCAAACCAGGGGTGGAAAAAGCCTGTGAAGCACCCTCCAACACCGCCCCTCAAAAACATAGAGGCTGAGCCCAGCTGGAAGGTTGAAGACCACCCACCCTGCCTGGGCAGAGAAAGTAGGGGAGCTGGGAGGGACTCTGGGACACCTCCACACATGTATCGGCCAGCCCTGCTCTTAGTCTTTTCCCAAGAGAGCAACGAATGAGTCATATAGGGCCAAGTGCCCACTAGCAGCTAGAGTGTGTGTGTGTGGGGGGGGGGGTGTGTGGGGTGGGGGCATCTGCAAGTGTGAGTGGGTAAGGACTAGACAGATACAAAAGCAATGACGAGAACAGAGACAGAAGGAGGTGAAGGGAAGGGCAGGGGTGAAGGACACTGGGGAGCACCAGATGCCCAGCTGTCCCCAGGGCAGCAGCCACAAGAAAGGGCTGCCACCTGCTACATATGGGTTTTCATTCATAAATTTGAGTTATAATCCAGTGTTCTGGATTAACACATGCATCATGTGGGGATAGTTAGGCTTCCCTCTTCCCTATAAGCCCTCTCTCTAAAGCAGCTGAAAGGCAAATTCAGTGCACAGCACGGTGTGTGAAAGATGGTAAAACAGTGTGCCCCAGCTCAGACGCTGGCCCCTAAGGAAGCAGGGGAGGCACAGACAGAAACAGAGAGAGAGGCTGATGAGTGTACTGAGGACAGCCCTGATAGCCAAGGAGTACTATGGAAGGAGAGGAAGAAAAGGAGAGAGAGAAAGAGCAAGAAGGAAAAGGAGAAATGAAAGGGTGACAGGAAGAGGAAAGAAACGCATGAGGAAGAGAAAGGATGGAGGGAATGAAAGAGGAGAGAGTGGAGGGAAGAAAGGAAAGAGACAGAGTAAGGAAGAGCAGGGAAATGGAAATGGGGAGAGATGGAGAGGGGAGGGAGAGAGAGAGAGGTAAAAGGGGAGTGGGAAGGATAGGGAAAGAGGGGGAGAAATGGAGGTGGAGAAGAAGGAGAGGGAGAATGAGGAAGAGAGGGAGAGAAGAAAGGGGAAGGGAGGGAGCAGTGGGAGGGCAGAGAAATGGAGGACTTGTCTGCCTTGCCTTTACTTGGGGAATCTAAACTGCTCTTTCTCCCTTCCCGCTCAGTGGCCCCAGGTGGTGCCTGAGGGACCTGCCTGCAGTTCAGGCCAGGGCAGGTCTCACAGCTCTTCCTCTGGGATTGCTTCACCTCTCAGAGACAAGAACAGAGCCCCGAGAATTGAGAAGATTAGAGGGTCACCAAGTGCATTAATCTGTGTAGCCTCTCATCCAGACCATTTATCTTCTTAGTATGGAGCATAGTTAAGTTGGAGGACGATGGAGCTGTTTCTATTCCTTGACGTCCAGTCTCAGGCTAACTCAATAACCGGGAGAAGAGAGTTTTAGAGTCAGGAGACCCTCAGAGCCCATCTCATTTTACAAATGAGAAAACAGGCCCAGATAGAGAGGGGGCGGAAAAGGGATCTAGATCTAGGTTGAAAGAACCAAAGAAAGACCCTGAGGTCATGTCAGGGTTCTGGGCGCCAGTGAGTCCCTGTAGAGCTGTGAGAACAACTTTGGAGAATATTGCCCTGGCCCCAGGGTGGGTTGTTGAGGCTTCCTTAGGAGGGGGCTGGGGGAAAAGAGGGAGATAAGATACTTAATAAGACACCATCAAAGGAGCCTTAGGGAGGGTTGGACTAGTGAGACACATCAGAAGTTGCATTGGTAAGGAGAAATTTGGCAATATATTAGAGATATTGGGGAAAAATTTGGAGGACAGCAATCTTTGAGTTGGGTTCATGGGTCCAACTCTGCTGCCTGATTTATGAGAGGAGCAGAATGGAGGACAGTCGAGAAGACTGTGAATGAAGGAAGGAGCATCAGAAGAGATGGGAGAAGCTGGTTGACAAGACAGAGTGAGGTAAGTAAGACAAGTCAAGTTGAATAACTCAGGGGCTCAGCAAAATGAATACATGGATGGGGAGGGGTGCCAAAAATGGTGAACTCAAAGCGGGAGCGGGGGGGAGTGTCCATGACTGGGAACTGCTACAGAGACAAGCCAAAGGAAGCTGAGTGAGGTTATAAAGGTTTGAATGAGGTACATGAGTTGGGATGTGAAGACCCCAGAGAAGTTTCAGTAAATGACACTAGAATTCTCAGTCATTGTGGAACATGAGGAGTGACAAGTATTGAGGGTGCCATGTTTGTCTTCCTGCCAATGCCAAAGAGACATGTGTCAGTGTTCCAGGTGTCCTGGAGGAGGAAGAGGAGGAGGGAACTCTACTCTAGAATGCCTCTCCTTACTCCAGGTTGTGAGGGAGTAGGAAACAGATGGCAAAGGATCAGAGATGGAGGAGGGAGGCTCGAGCTGGGAGGAGTGTTGCCCAGGGGAGAAAGAGAAGGCAGTTGGACAATTGGGGTTGTAAAATAGGTTGTTCCTGAAGGGACATCATTTAGGAGGAAATCATGGGATAACAGTCACCTATTTATCTAATAAGCACACCATGGAGAAGGAAATGGCCAACCACTGCAGTATCCTCACCAAGAAAACCCCAAATGGTCTCACAAAGCAGCGGACAAGACTGAACAGACTGAGCAGGCAGCACCCAGGCGAGGTGGGGAGAGGCCAGATGGGGCTGGAAGGTGTACCAGCAGCATCCTGTCAGACCAATCAAATGTTAGCTCTCTGAAAGCAGGAGCCATTCCTCCCCAGAACTTAGCAGTAGCTGTTTGATGGAAGGATCAAGCTAGCTGAAGAAGCTGTCTTGCTAGGATAGAAGCAATTCAGTTTCCTGGCATGGCTCTAGCAGACAACAATGAGGTCAGTACCATGGTTCTGTAGACCTTCAGTCTGGTAATTAATCTAATATCTCTTCTCTCCCACACTTTCATTGGGAGCCTCCCAAACTCTGAGCTAGTTCTGGCAATGCATGCATCAACCTCATTTGCAACGTGGGCATCCCTGGAAAGCACACTGCCAAGGTAAGTGAACTTATCCACAAAAGCTGGTAAGAAATGAACAGCTGGCTGGGTTGCTGATCCCTTGTTAAGTAGAGGCTTTAGGAGGAGTTTTGATCTCTGTCCCCAGTCCTCCAATCAAAGGTAGAGGGAACCGAGGGTACTGATGAGTCGTGAGGACCAAAACTGATGCTTTCATTCACTGCTCTCTGCCCCAAGGTGTGTAAGGATGGTCCCTGGGAGGGGGCACATCTCTGATATCTGAGGAGACCCAGAGAACTCCCTCCCAGACAATGACCAAGTGATGGTCAGATAGGACCTCTAAACCGCAGAGGGCAGGTGGGGCAATCCCAGGTGCTGAGGAGAGGTCACATTCAAGTTGGAGCCACGTGGTAGAGAACCATTTCATTACCTGTCATCTTTGCTTGCTACCTTCCAAGGTCCTGGCTCCCAGATGCTCCCATCCCCTTTCTCTGTCCCACCAGGGTCCAGGAGAATGTGGTCTGAACTGACTGAAGTCTATCTCCCAGGTGTTTGCAGTCACCAGAACCACTGCTGGGTGGGCCAGGCTTGTCTACAGAAATCTATAGTGTCTTGAGTCAAACCTCAGAATGATGTGACTGTGTGACCTTGTCTCTGTGTCCCTGGGTCTGATGGGGCATGGAGGGGAAGAGAGGGGAATCCTAGTCTGTCCACAAAATGCCGATCTTCGAAGGGCAGGCTGCATCTTGTGGGTCCCATTCTTTGGGGGTGATCCATTGTGTTCAGGAAGACCCTAGTATCCCACATCGGTAGGAGAAAGACAGTGGTATTGTTGTCACCTGGAGTCTCTCGTATGCAGTCCTCGCCAGAAACTCCCAGTTGTATCCACCAGGCCAGCCAGACAAACCAGGCTCTGACCCACCCTCTCTGATTTCTTTTCCTTTAGATGACATTGGTCTGGCTAGAAAAGAATAATTAAAGCCCCCCCCCCCCTTCCCAACAAGGAAACAGATGCTTCTTTCTTAACAGATACCTCCTGAGGTGCAAACTCAGGGACTCTTCATTTTTGAAACATGAAGGTCGACAACCAGAGCAAATGTGTGAAAGGCATGCCCTAAATTCAGCTGTGGGTGGTGGAAGAGTGTAGAGAAGCTGACACTCTGCCTCTCCTCCCTTCTGCAGCCCCCAAAGCCAGGTGGGATTCATCTCCTCCTCTTGGTTTCCTTCCCTTGGCCTCTTCCTTTGAAAGGAACATGTGTGCAGCAGGAAGTAGAGCCTTGTGTCCCAAGTGATACTGGCCGACCCTGACTCACAGAGCCAGAAACCTCAGTTTTATTTCCTTCCCTCTAAGCCCCAGAATCCCACCCACAAGCATCATCAGCTCAGCCATTGGATTTTTCAGGGTGGGCATTCATTCCTAAGGCTGGAAAGTGGGTGGGCCTTGAATGCCACCACTATGGGGCATGCCTGTGACCCAGGCATGTGAACCCTAAGAGGTGACCCCAAGTCCCAGGACTCACACAATATCTTCAGCCTTCTTTCATCGACTTCCCCAAGCTCTCCTGGATGTTTTTATAGCTCTGGAAAGTGGAGGGCTTCGGTGAGTTGGCATCAACTGTACAAACAAGATGAAATGAATAACTTTTTCTTCTAAGAGAGTTTATTTCTATACAACATTGGTTTCAAAACTGTGGAGGCAGCTGTATTGAATTAAACAAACATGCAGAAACCCTATGTTTGGAGTACAGCAGCCGTGGTTTCCACCATCTGTCTTTTTACAGTGGAGGAGTATCAACAGAGTGGATTTGGTGAAAAGAAATTACCATCATTTTCTTCCATAACAAACATTTTTCATGAAAATTGTCATCTTTTTCACTCCTGTGCATGGGCAGCAAAGCTCACAGGAAATAAAAGGAACAATTTTCCAGCAGGCTCTTGAAAAGTGTCTCATTTCTGTGGTGGCATGCTACACTTGGCTCATTCAAAACCCATATCTGTTTTCAACACCCCTTCTAAAATGAGTGTGGCCGACATGGAGGGCTCTTGGGTGGCCTGGTGACCAAGATTCCCAAGTGGCCAACTGCGCATAGCCTCAGCAAGACCCTCAGGGCAGCTGGTGTGTCCTACCAGACTCCTTGCTCTCCATAGAAAGACTCTGAAACCTTCTCCTCCTCCCTCTACTTAAAGCACAGGATCCAGGCTGACTTTTTGTTGAGAATGTCAAGGTCATGCATCCTGAATGCCAATGGCTTCCTTCTTTCATCCCTTCACCACCTCTACGCCACTGAAAAGGATATTAAGCATCACACATCTAAGGCCATAAGCCGTTCCACTGGAAAAATCCAGGTTCTTTAAGCCTCTCTTTGGCTCAGGTCACTCAACCAGTTCTGGCCCAGCTAATTGTAATCACCAGCCAGCACATACTTCTCCATTTTTTCCATAGGCATGATGTAAGGTGTCCCACTTGTGAATGAGCTGGGTCCCCAGAGTGGAGCCCCTCGGAGTGCTGGATGTGGAAATAGGTAAAAATGAGAGATTGGTATAGAGCAACCTTGGTGCACTGAGACTTGGGACCTCGCTGCCAGTGTGTTCCTCCACTGATTGCCAGTCAAAGATAATTCAGCTTTAGAAAAGAGTGTTTACTACAGTACTATAATAAGGACAGGGGTACAAAGAGATCTATTCTTCCATGAGCATGTACCCCATTCAATGAAAGGTGCCCTCAAACTCCAAGAGTAAATGTAACAAAGGAAGATAGACATACTCAGAGATTATGTGGCTTCTCTTCCAGACCACCACAGTGAAGCAAGTATCTCAATGAAACAAGTCACAGGAATTGTTTGGTTTCTCAGTGCATATAAAAGTTATATTTATACCACACTATAGTCTGTTAAATGGGCAATAGGATTATGTCTCAAAACCCAATGTACACATCTTGAATAAAAATACTTTTTTGCCAAAAAATGCTAACCATCACCTGAGCCTTCCTCAAGTCGTAATCCTTTTGCTGGTGGAGGGTCTTGCCTCTATGTTGATGGCTGTTGACTGATCAGGGTGGTGACTGCTGAGGGTTGGGGTGGCCGAGGTGATTTCTTAAAATAAGAGAACAGCAAAGTTCTCTGCATTGATTGGTTCTTCCTTGCACTTGAACACTTAGAGGCCATCATAAAGTTTTAATTAGCCCAATTTAAACATTGGAGTGTGTCAGGGAATGGGGAAGTTGGAGGAGAGACAGAGACAGGGCATGGCTGGTCAGTGGAGCAGGCAGAGCACACACATTTGTTAAATTTGCTGTCTTACATGGACACGGCTCACGGCTCCCCAAACAACTGCAATAGTAACAGCAAAGCTCGCTGATCACAGATCTCCGTAATATATATAATAATAATGGAAAAGCTGGAAGTGTTCTGAGAACTACCCAAATGGGACAGAGACACGATGTAAGCCCGTTAGAAAAATGGCGCTGAGAGAGTTGCCCAACACGGGGTTGCCGCAAACCTTCAATATGTTAAAAAAAAAATCCTCAAAGCAAAGTATAATAAAATGAAACTTGCCTTACCCCGAAGCCGCGGAACCGGGAGGCAATTCGCTTTCCGCTTTCAGGACGTTCCTTTCCCTGGGGCGTGCATAAACCAGGGGTCGGAGCCCTCATGAAGCGCAGAGAGTCTGGTTCGCCGTCTCTCGCTTCTGGCTGGATGCTTTATTTATCGCTGACCCGAGTCTCTGATGACACTCCCTCTGAGGGGCATGCCCGGACCCTTGACGCACTGGGATATGGGTTCAGTGGGTCTGCCGTCTCAACAGGATCCCAAAGCTGAATTCCTAGAGCAATTTCTAGACTCTCCTGCTGGAATTTCTATTTCTGCCACATCTCAGCCCAAAGGTGAGCCCAATCTCAATCATCACACATTATTCAATAGCCAGAAGAACTTCACTTTCCAACTTGATTAAGGAGGTTGTCTCTGCCTACTTTCTGCCTGTGACTGATTGATGTAGTGAAGTTTCCCACAAATGTTCAGACCTATTCTATCTTTCATGGATTGATTCTAGAACTCAGTTAAAGAAGCTGTTCTCCCAGTACAAATATCAGGGTCTAGAGCACTGAGATTGGTTCCATTAATTGGGGTATAGGACATACCCCTACTCAAATGGGAAGAAAAATTATGGTCAAATGCTTTGATTAACCTCTGATGTACCAGACTCCTATTTAAAAGGAAATAGGACTAGTCTGGCCTGGCCTCTTTGTTCTCCATGAAGCCACGTTGGCTCTTGAAGATCCTGGCTTCATTTTTTTCAATTACATTTTTCCCCCAGTTGTCAAGCTTTTTTCCTTCTCCCAACTCCCTCCACTACTGGAAACCAGAAAGAAAGATGAGCCCTTTATTTTAAAAAGTAAGCATGTCCAAGCCAAACAAATTCCAATGTTGCCCACACCCCCAAGCGTGTCTCGCTCCAAGCTGTGGGTCCACACTGGCAGGAGGCTGGTAGTGTTCTCTGTCTCAGTCCTCTGGTATCAAGGATGATCATTAAATCTTTCAAAATTGCTCATTTTTTTTCACAATGTTTATATTACAGTGCAAATTGTTCTTCTGGTTTGACTCATTTTATTCTACATCCGTTCATAGAAGTCTATGAGGCAATAGGTGCTGCAGTGGGTAAAAGCGTGGAGCTTGGAGACAGGAAGGCCCCAAGTTCAAATGTGACTTCAGACATTTACCAGCTGTGTGACCCTGGACAAGTCACTTAACCTCTGTCTGCCTCAGTTTCCTCAACTCTGAAATGGGGAGAATAAGAGCCCCTACCTCAAAGGGTTGTTGTGGAGAAGAGATGATGAGAAAATATGAGTAAAGGGCGTGGCAGGTGCCTGGGGGCCGTCCTCTGCTTTACACCTCAGCCCTGCACCCCCTGAGCTGCCTCGTTAAATGCCGGGGAGCCAGAGAATGGCAAAAGCAGGCCTTGCCCTCAACCAGGGAGACAACATGCAGACCACTGTCCATGCAAACAACAGACATCAGGGGAATTTGGACGCTGCTTAGGAGATGAGGCTTTAAACTGAGGGAGACCAGGGAAGCCTCCAGGAAAGCACCAGGGGGGTGGGAGATAGAAGGTCTGGTGCCAAGGCAGCAAGGAAGTCGCTGGAGTGTGGAAGGACAAACAGCTTGGAAAAGGGGGAAGGGGCCAAGTCAAGAAGGCTTTGAAAAGTCAGACGTGGGCAGCTTCTCCAAGGTGGCTGCAACAGGCGCCCCTGGAGCTGACAGAGCAGGGAAGTCGCTGGCTGGTCACTCGGGAAGCTAGCTGAGCTAGAGTTTATCCTCATCTTCTTACATTCACTTACAAAAGATTCCCAAAGGAGTTGGAGAGGAAACAGTGGCTAATCACCCTAAGGTAACATGATGAGGCTTAAGCAGGAAGGGACTTAGAGTGAAAAAAAAAATTGTTAATAAGTGAGAAAGTGTCTTCTCAGCTTCCTACAAGGGCCAAACAACCTCGGAGCTGAGTCAAGCAGGGGAAAATACTTCTGCCAACCCTAAGTAAGCCAAGGTTTCATCATGGCATGGAAGAGCTCTATGGGGCAGGAGCCACAGGGAGTATTGTAACTGCAGCTGAGCCAAGCACGGTACCACCAGCCATGCCAGCCGAAGAAAAGCCCAGGTGTTCGGGGCATCCCCCCAGCCACCTGCCCCACCTAGCCCAACCAAAAATGAGCCCTCTAAGGAGCCAGCCTCCAAGGCCAGGCAGCAGCTGGAGGACCCCAATGAACTCCATGAGGGCCCCTGGAGAGGTAAAGTATACTAGGGCCTGTGAATTCCCTTGGTCATGTGTGTCCCACATGCTTGTGACTCACTACCACTGTTTCTTCAATCTGGGCCAATTTTTCTCTTCTCCTGGACTCTGAGTGTGTTCATGAAGAGGGTGCCTCTGCTAATGGGGAAAACGCTTTGTAACAGGGTCCTTAGCCTTTTTGATGTCATGGATCCCTTCAGTGTTAGGTGAAGCTTAACATAGGTGTTGTCCACATTCATAATCAAAGAAAATGCTAAGTTTCACTTAGAGGTTAGTGAAAATGAAGATGTCCTTTTTTCTCATCCAAGTTCACTAAAACTTCTGAAACTGTTGCCCAAATTCCCTGAGAAATCCTACTTTGTAACTCCTGTTCTTACAATGCAGTATGAGTAAATGCCTTTGCTAAATACCTGGTCTACGGGTTTACTATTAAGAAGAAGCAACTGGTAGGGGCTTACGAGGTAAAAGTTAGGAGAATGACTGGAAGTAGTAGCCATTATCCTTCTGGGACAGTGTAACTTGTAGAAGTGAGCCCCAAGTGGTCATTAAAGCAGCTTTAGAACTTGGCTTGATGCCTAGAAGTGCTAGGCTCCCTTAATGCCTGTCTTTTTTCATCATTTCCCCTGATGGCCAGATCTTATGTCCATCCACATACATTTTGGTTTTTCTTTCCTTTTCTTTCTTTTTTTTTTTATCTAGCTCTATAAAGGATGGCTTTGGTAGTTTGTCTGGTATGATACCAAATCTATAAATCAGCTTTGGCAACATGATCATTGTTACCTTGTTAGCACGACCCAGGCATGGACACTGCATATTTCTCGTTATTTAAATTGTTCTTCATTTCTTTAAGGAGCACTTTGTGACTGAATCTGTACAAGCATTGAGTGTGCTTTTGCCGAGTGACTCCCAGATATTTCAGGTATTATATCGTCATTTTGAAAGCGACGCCCCTTTCTGATTTTGCCTCCTAGATTTTGTTATTGTATAGAAATGCTGCTGATTTTTGTGGTTTTTTTATTGTAGGTGGCCTTTTTGTTGGAGTTATTCACTAGTTTCTTTGCTGTTCTCTGAATTTTTTAAAAAGTAAACCATCATATTGTCAGCAAATAGGGATAGTTTCCCCTCTTCTTCGTCTATCTTTATGCCTTTAATTTTCTTATTTTATTTAATTATTGTTGCTATTTTTAGAGGGCAGCTAGATGGCACAGTGGATAGAGAGCCAGGCCTGCAGTGAGGAAGACCTGAGTTCAAATCTGGCCTCAGATTCTTACCAGCTGTATGACCCTGGGCAAGTCACTTAAACCTGTTTGCCTTGGTTTCCTCATCTGTAAAATGAACAGTATCTTTGCCAAGAAAACCCCCTATGAGGTCACAAATTCCTAAAACTATATATAATTGTGAAAAAGAGGGGCATTCTGACTTTACTTATATTTATTAAGAAAACTTTTATTGGCTCCCTCGTACACATATTGCTAGATTTGCTTTTTAGGTCAACGCCGTTGATCATATTGCTAAAAAGATCCCTCCATGGCTATACTCTGAAGGATGGGGGGGGAGCAAACCCAAATGAGCGTACTCTTTGCCAAAAGCTACTTCCCCCCTTTCTTCTGTACCCACTGACTCCAGGAGCAAAACAAGACCTACACTACCAGATTCAATCCTTGTGCTAATTTTGGTTTTGCTTGACCTTTTTTTCTTTGTTACCGGGGAAGTGTCATTTCCAGAGTAAGGAATGGGGGTGGGGAATGGATCCAGAAATGATTGTGTGTGAAAATGCAAGCCATAAATTCATCTTAATTTGTTTAAGTCACCCCCCCCCCCGACACACACACCATGCTTCTGAAACAGCAGCCCTCCCATTACTCTACCCAAAGCTTATAGACAGATGGCACCACTTCAATCCATGTTCCTGTGGAGGGTTTGTTCTAAGGAAGGAGAGGGCCCCATCTGAGGAGGCCCCAGGAGGCTTGCTCTTCCTCTACTGACCCCTATTCTTCAGCCTTTGTCAATCTCATAAGAGGCCATGCTCTTCCTCCAGAGCTGCTGCTGCTGCTGTGGCTGCTGCTGCCTCCATGGGGGGTTTGGAGAGGTCTGCTAGGCTGCTGTAAATTCTTTTAAAAACCCTTCTGAGAAATCCTTTTGGAATTAGAGTTAACAAGAGTCAGACTTCACAGAGCTACTTGCTCCTCAGCCTTACTCCAGCTTAAAATCAAAAGCAAGCGGTATCCCAAATTAGATCATAAACTCCTTGAGGGCAGAGATTGGTTTTGCCTTTCTGTGGGCCCCCAGGGCTCAGCCCAGTGACTGCCATATAGTAGGTACTTCATAAATTACTCCCTTGAGTTGCCTCCAAATATCCTGCTCCTCTCCCTACCTGCTCCTACCTTTAGCTGTCAGTGTCCCCAACTCTCCTCCCATTGCCTCTTAGGTGAGCACCCAAGTCCAGGTGCCCATGGCTTCCCCCAAGTTGTCGATGCAGCCAAATGTTGGCACCACCACCATGCCAGGACATTTCTTTTTGTTTCTGACACCAAGCCTGCCAGCAACATTCGTTTCCCTTTTTGGCCTCGGGAGGCTGAAACAACAGCCTGGACTGGGCTCAGCCCTCCCCAACGCTTGTTGGAGTGGATTTAGGCAAACGTGGAATAAAGCAGAAGATGCAGTGAAGAAAAGACATGAGAGCGGGAAGACGATGCCGAGAGCGGGAGAAGTGGGGCTTCTCCGTGGTCACTGCTTTCCTCCTTGGGAAGGAAGCGCCCCGAGGTCCTAAATCCCAGGGCTGCTTGCGACCTCGTCAGGCAAAGCATGGACACTTCCACGCCGGACAGCGCAGTCCAATCTCTGCACTCTGATGACTGGCATCCCAGGGTGCTAAAGCCCTGGCTGTGCCCAGGGACCCCAGACGAGATCCTGGACGTGATCCAAAGGAGGTGTGAGCTGCACAGATGAGCTCTGGGACCCCAAGGGTCCCCAAGGGCATGACTTTATCAGTCCCACAATGTGCTCCTCCACTGGGATGGGTCTGAGTGTCCCCTCCGCTCCCCTGGGACAGACTGCTTCCTGGGCAAGCTCACCGGGGAACACTGCCCAAGGTTCATTCGGCCTCAAGGAATTCTGGGCCTGAGCCTGGCAGCTGCTGAGAGGGGTCTCAGAGTCTATGCAAGCCTCAGGAAGATTTCCTGCGCACTCCCCTGGCTCTCCCTTGTTTACTTTTTTTAGTACCAGTAGCCTGGAATGAATTCCTTATTAAACACTTGGGAACACATGTTCAGCTGCCCTCATTGGACAGGTTGCCAGGGCTGGGTATGGTGTGCATGCCGGGGTACACTGAGGGCAGGTCTGGAAGCTTCATTCCTAGGCTCCGTGGAGCTCCAAAGATATCACTTCTACTCTTGTTACAGACAATTGTCCCGCAGGTCTGGTCCCTGGAGAGGAGTGGAAGACCCCCTATCCCTTCCCCAGCTAGGTGAATGCCTGGTGTTGCCCCCGCCAGCACAGCAGGGTGCACTTCTGCAGCCTGACTAACTCAGGTCTAGCCTTGAAGGGAAGGTTTTCATAATATTTCATCTTGTTTTTTTTCTCCTCTCCTGGAGCTTTAAGCCCCATCACTCTCAGTCCTGTCCTTGCTGAGTAACGAGGATAATCAGTCCCTTTTCTCTCAAAAACATCCTTTTATGTATTTTGGACACTTACTGTGCTCCTTCAGCCCCCTTCTCCAGACAGAACATGTCGGGATCTCTTAACCTTTACTCACAGAGCTGATTCTCCAAACCTTTAATTTCTATTGGTCTCCTCTGAACTCACTCCAATGTGTCAGTCTTTTTCAAAACCTGGTGCCCAGAAGAGAATTCAATCCTTCAGCTGAATCTCAACCAAAACTGTGTTGACCAAGTTGGTGTTATGGTTGATATAAGATAGTATCTTCAAATATTTTTCATTCAAATTTCTGCAGGAATTTTCTTTTTCCAAAAGAGGGGTGGGGGCAGGGCTGAAAAGGCACATTATTTTACATTAGTAACCATAATTTTGTACTCAGTTCTTCTCAAAGCACGCGTATTGTGGGTAATTTCTGTTGGGCAAGGGGGCTGCAGAGGATACAACATTCCCTAATGAGAAGTTTGAAGTTAGTTACACTCTTCAGATCAGGTCAGTGTGTGTACGGAGGATGAGTGTGAGTGTGTGTGTGTGTGTCTGTGTCTGTGTGTGTGTGTGTGTGTGTGTGTGTGTATAGTCTCTTTAAGAACTTACTGCCTGCCTATTGTCCTGGGGATGTATCAGAGGTGCTAAAGGGTTCCCTTTATGGCTGGATCTCATTGGCACCAATTGCAGCTGGACCACACCCACCTAGGTAGTGAAACTTAGGGCTAGCTTTTTCATTCTGCTGACACTGTGTGGACACCACAGCCTGTCCATTAGTTATCACTCTTCCTTCCTCGGCAGTCAGCCACTCACTTTGGGAGGAATGGCTAATATGAACTGGTGTCTCAGTTAATAACTGTTCGCTGCATTCCTTAGAGTTGCTCCAGCCCGGTGGTGAAATGTGAGGAACTATAAGAAGTGGGAGATGTGCTCCCTATGAGGATACAGTGGGAGATCCCCAGAAATACAAAAAACAAAGCCATGCCCTAGTGGGGCTTACAGTGAGTATGGAAGGCAGACCGGGGGCCCTGGGGGAGGGTGCACAGCAGGACCTTGGAGAGCTTCAGGGAAGAGATAAAGGTTCAAGTCAGGCCTGGTTAGATGAGGAAGATGGATGTGAGTACAGGTAGAAACAACGGTATTGTATGCAGAGTGACCAGTGCACACAAAGGTAGAGACAGGAGCACGGAGGACACAAAGACAGCAAAGGAACTCTGGCCATTTGAGTGGAGGGGATGTGCTGGGAAGGATCAGAACCAGACTTGGTCAGATAAGTAGAGTGGGCCAGGTTAGGGAGAGTCTTCAAAGGCAGATGGAGAGCTCAGATTTCAACTGTGGGCTGCTGAGACTTCTTCCAAGGGGCCCCTGAGCTGTGGAGAGGGCAGCCTTGGCTGAGGCAGACTGAGGAAAGAATGGAGGAGATACCATATCTGAAGGCAAGGTTCTCAGCCTCACTAGCACTGGCCTGTAAACTGACGCTTTTTCAGTTGCTGAGTCCCAATATCTCAGAGATGGAAGGGGCTTTAAAGGCCCTCCTAGGCCAGGCTGGGCCTAGACTAGCCTCTCCTCTGTACGATCACTGGCAAGCTGAAAAAGCCCAGTTAAGAGAGGTCTTGAACCCAGCTAACATGGCTGTGTTTGCTACCACCCTATTTAAAGGTTGCCCTGAGGTGTGGCCATGTATCCAGGCTCTCCAGAGTGACCCTGCACCCTAGAAGGGTTCCCTCTAAAAAAGACTGAGGGGCTGCAGTGCATGGGGCTGGCCACCAGATGTCACTGTTGTCGGGCTGCAGGGCTCCAGCAGGGCTTGGGCTGTGCTCTGCTGGGGCTATGAAGGATGGAGAGGGTGGAATGCCCAGCACACCCATACAGAGAGGACGGCAGTCCTCCAGGCTTTCAACAGGTAAGCCACTGACTCAGATCTGCTCCAGTCCTTGCCAACATGCCTTGATTAGCGGTTTATAAAATAAGCCAAGGATCTAAATATCCTCTGTTTGTTTGGTCCACGTGGGTGTTCCCTCTACCAGTCTCTCCACTATTGTGTGAACTGCTATCTTTTTATTCTATGAAAGGCATCCTCTCCACTTGTGAGGCTGCCATCTTACTTTGGGCCTTATCCTTTCTCAACCAGACTATTGAAAGGGCCTCCCAATTGTCTTCTCTGCCTCTCTTTCCCCTTCAATCTCCCCTTCATAGGGCTAGGATTCCCAAAGCATAACTCCAACCTCACTCCCATGCTGCTGAGTCTCAGGACAATCTCTAGGATAAAACACACCCTTCTTGGATCAACATTCAAAGACCTCTCTCCAACTGAAGTATCCAGACCAAAAGGACATTCTTCCTCCTTCCTCATGCTGCATTCCAGTGAGGCTGGCCTCACTTTTGCCTCTCTCCTCCCCTTACACCTTTCTACCTCCACCTTTTCAAATCCTGTCTCTTTTTGAGGTTTCAACCACGAGCCACCTCCAAGGAGAAACCTCATGATTCTCCTCCTCGGCCCTGAACTTACTTTTGAATAATTTGGCATATAGTTTGTGTTTACTGACCAGGTACACATTGTCTCCCTTCAGTAGATTATAAATTTTTTTAAAGCAAGAATTATTTTTCACTATTATTTGTGTACCTCAAGAATCTTGCACCATGTTAGGCACATGGTGGCTGCTTAACAAATAAATTCTTCTTGTTGTCATTGTCTGAGCCACTCTATAGGGAATTGAGCAAGGACCCTGGGATACTTCCTTTGAATTTTCAAAATATTTTTGGGAACCAGTCCACTCTTCAGGATGGGACATCCACCTGTTATCTTTTGTTCTCAATCCATGTCTCCTCTTCCAACACTATATCTTGGGATGGCATCCTCTAATGTACTTCTTGAATACAAGGTCACACTGGTAGAATATTGCTGTTGACTTATTCCTACCAAATGCCTCTCCACTGACCTTTGGGTCATCTGCAATGTATTTTCTTTGGAGAATGTGATGTTCAGTGACTCACTGCTGGCCCACATCATCACTGTCTAAAAGAAGGCACCTGTAGTGAAGGATGTCCTTGAGGTCATTGAAAGTGACACAGAACTTACCAATTGGTTCCATCTTGTTCTCTTGCTATTCTATTCTGGTCCCAGATCATTGACCAACTGCAAGACCTGTACTGATCAATGTATTATTGGAATACCTCAATTCATCCATAGAATTTCCTGTTGGAATCTTGGTAATTTGCCTTCTTCAGCCCCTTGGGTTTTTCCAAATGGATTCAGTTCAATCCAACTCAACAGTGCTATGAACAAAGAAGTCATGTTTCTGAGCAATCAGTGGAATGTCACATTATGATTGGAACTGTACCACACCAATATTGACATTCTCAAAATAAATGAAAAAAGAAGACAGAAGAAAGCTACAGATGAATGGAAATGAGGTCAAGAAAGAGGTGAGTAGATATGGATTCACTGCAAGGCCATAGAAATGTGAAATATCATTTAATGGGACTCTAGAGTGTCTTGTCATGTAACTCCCATGAAGACCACAGGTAAAGACTACCATTATGGCAATTGTTTCCTACATAGCAACATACAAGACAAAAGAACAAAAAGATCTCATGTAGAACTTGACAAAAGCCTTGAAACAAAGTCAGCCTGTGCTTGGGACAGCATGCATGGTGATGCTAAGGTTGAAGCCAGAAAAATGGAGAAATGAAGTTTGGAAAATGTCAGAAGGTACTGGTCATGGTGAACACCAAACATCCCCCCAAATGAAGTTTTATCTTAGTGGTAAGAAGCAATTGGTTAGTGATGTGGGAGTCATATCAAAATCATTGATTTGTTTGTATTTAAACTGTCGACTAGTTACAGAAAAGGTCAAAATCAAGATCAAATTAAAAAGATAAAGAAGAGAAGATGTATACAACTGTGATACTTGCAAAAATGACACATCCAAACCTTAATCTCAAAGTCAGACATTTTTATCAATGCTTTTGATCAAGTCATAGATGGCCATTTGTCAGATCTAAAGATGATCCAAGCTGAGGGTGGAAGAAGAATAGTTAACATGGTGGATCTCAGGGTCTAGATCCAAATGATCATGTCAGACTAAGCCATTGAGCTGAATCTAATAAGATGAAATTCATTAATGCAGTCTTACACTTGAGTCAAGTCAAGTTAACAAGTATTTTTGGTGGTAGTCTGTGCTAAGTGATAGGGATACAAGGAAAGGCAAAAATAGCCCTTGCCCTCAGGGAGTTTACAATCAAATGTGAATGAGATCACATATACAACTCTTACAAACAAGATATATACAAGATAAATTGGACGATCTCATGAAAGACATAAGGGTGAGAAAAAAAGACAGAGATGAGATTTTAGCTAGAATCTGAAGGAATTCAGGGGAACCAAAAGATGAAGATGAGGAGGCAGAGCAGTCCAGGCATGGAAGAAAGCCATTGAAAATGCTCAGTCAGTAGATGGAGTATCTTGTGCAAGGAAGAGCAAGAGAGCTGCTGTCAGTGGATTACAGAGTATTTGAAGAGAAATTAAGTGGGAAAAGCCTGGAAAGGAATGAATGGGCCTTGCTTTTCAATATAAATAATCTTTGGGAGGTGCCATTGGGTTAGGAGGCCTGGAACACTGAAGTTTCTCAGAGATCACAAAAGAGCTACTAGAAATACTTTTTACATAAGAGTCCTTTTCGTCTTTCTTTGACCACTTAGTAGCAGTATCCTTGGGCCAATGGGTAGATACAGCTTAATAGATTTGGGGCATAGTTCTCAATTGCTCTCTAGAATAGCTTGACCAGCTCACAGCCCCACCAACAATATATTAATGAACTGGACATATTTTCACATAGTCCCTCCAGCATTGGTCTTTTCTATTTGTATCAACTTTTCCAACTTGATGGTATGAGGTAGAACCTCAGAATTGTTTCAGACAACTCTGCATTTCTAAAGTTATTAGTGATTTAGAAAATCTTTAATGTGGCTATTGATAGCTTGGATATCTTTCTTTGAAAACTGACTATTAATATCCTTTGATCAGTTATCAGTTGGGGAATGGCTCTTGTTCTTATAAATTTAATTTAGTTCCCTCTAACTCTTAGAAATAAGAACTTTAGCAGAGAAACTTGCTACATTTTTTTCATTTACCCATTTCTCTTCTAATTTGAGTTGCATTGGTTTTATTTGTGCAAATTTTTTTTAGTTTTGTGTAATCAAAATTGCCCATTTTGTGTTCTATGATCCTCTCTATTTCTTGCCGAATTATGAACTCTTCCTCTAACCACAGATTTGACAGGTATTTTCTTCTTTGTTTTTCTAATCTATTTATAATGGCCCCCTTATGTCTAAGTCACATGCTTATTTGGATCTTGTTTTGGGATAGAGTGTGAGATATTGGTCCTTACCAACATTCTACTAGACTGCTTCCCCATTTTCTTAACAGTTTTTGTCTAACAGTGATTTGCGATATTGTATAGGAGGCAGCAACAAAAAAAAAATTCCAAAGATAAAGAAGAGTGAGAAAGCAAAACATCTGCCTGATGAGGCTTTACAAATAGCTGAGGAAAGAAGGAAAGGGAAAGGGAAAGGGAAGGATAGACCCAACTGAATGCAGTATTCCAGAGAATAGCAAGGACAGATAAAAAGGTTTTCATAAATTAGCAATGCAAAGAAATAGAAGAAAACAATAGAATGGGAAAGACTAAATTGCTTCAAGAAAATTAGAGATATCAAGGGAATGTTGCATGCAAAAATGGGCACAATGAAAGAAAAAAATTACAGGTACTTAACAGAAGCAGAAGAGATTATGAAGAGGTGGCAAGAAGACACAGAACTACCCAAGAAAGATCTTAACATCATCACTCACCATGGTGGCATGGTAACTAATCCAGAACCATCTGAATGAGGTCGTGGGCCTTAGGAAGTATTGCTAAAAACAAGGTTGGTGGATGAAATTCCAGCTGAGCTGTTTAAAACCCAGAAGATGATGCCATTGAAGTGCTGTACCCAATAAGCCAGCAAATTTGGAAAACTCAATAGCAGCCACTGGATTGGGAAACATAGGTTTATGATCCAATCCTAAAGAAGGGCAGTGCCAAGGAAAGTTCAAATTACTGAACATTGCCCTCATCTCATACACCAGCAGGGCTCTGCTTCAGACCCTCCAAGCCAGGCTTCAGCAATATGTGAATATTACCAGGAGAGCAGGCTGGTTTTCCCAAAGAGGAAATTCTGCCAACATTCTCTGGATTACAGAGAAAACAAGGGAATTCCAGGGGAAAAAAATCTACTTCTGCTTCTTTGACTCCACTAAAGCCTTTGCCTGTGCGGATCACAAAAAGTGTGGCGAGTTTGCAAGCAATGGGAGTATTAGATCATCTTACTGGTCTCCTGAGGAAGCTGTGGATCAGGAAGCAACAGAATCCAACATGGAACAACTGATTGGTGTAAGATTGGGAAAGAAGTGTGACAAAGCTACATTACTGTCACCTTAGTTGTTTAACATATGCAAAATACACCATGTGAAATGTCAGGCTGGAAGAATCAAAAGTTGGAGTTGCTGGGGAGGAGAGGATCTGGGAAGATGGCAGAGAAGACCAGAAAATGCCAAGCTCTCCAGATTTCCCCCACAAACAAGACAAAACAGTTCCTTAGGGCAAACAGAGATTGGTAAAAATAAACTAGAGTTGGGGCAGAACATTAGTCCTCCCAGGACAACTGGAGGAAAATAGAAGAAAAATCCCAGGACTAAGGTTTGGTCCCTGTGAAGTGTAAACACATCCAGGCTAGTTCCACTGAAACAGCAAGTGGTGAACATAGGGGGCAGCTGGATTGAGAGGTAGCCTAGACCTCAGCCATAGGAATTGGTACCTCCTGGACAGTGTGGGGAGTCAGGCATCTAAGTGGGGTAAATTGAGGGAACCTCTGCTGATAAGGGATGCCAGGCCCAGCCACATTGTCAAGATATGGCCCTGAGCGATTAGGATCCAGCACATGCCTGACGATTGCAGAAGCAGTGGGGTGAGGATACCTCTGGCTGTGGGCACTAATAGGAGGGCAGAGTTCTTGGTTTTGGTTCCAGGTCAGAGGGGAGAACTGAAGGAGGACCTGAGGACAGAGGCACCATCCCCCATGCCCTGAGACTAGAGGTGGTTACAATAACAAATTATTATAAATTTTTTAAATGAGCAGGCAAAGGAGAAAGAACCCAACTACAGAAACTTATTGTGGGAATAGAGGAGACTGGGATCCATCTTCAGAGGAGGAGACTAAAACCAAAAAAAGCTTTTCCTACCCCAAAGAACAACATCAGATAGATTGTCACCTGCCCAAAAAAGAATTCTTAGAGGAACATTAGAAAGACTTTAAAAATTGTTGGCAAAAAACTGGAAATTAAGGGGATTCCTATCAATTGGGGAATGGCTAAACAAGTTGTGTATGAATGTAATGGAATACTATTGTGCTATAAGAAATGAGGAGCAGATGATCTTCATATTTACCTGGAGAGGCTTATAAGAACTGATGCTTAGTGAGAAGAGCAGAACCAAGAGAAATTTGTACACAATGACAAACACAACTTATGTGTGACAACCAACTTTTGATAAACTGGACTCTTCTCAGCAATGCACAGTTGGTTATAAGACAACTCTAAAAGTCTCAGGATGGAAGGAGATGTCTACATTTAGAGAAAGCTCTAGAAAGAAGAGAGTTTAAAAGGAGACTGAAGCAAACTATTTGCTCTCTTTCTTTTCCATGTTTGGTTTTGTTTCCTCTTTCCCATTGTTCATTCCATCAGTCACAACCCTTCTATACAACCAGACTAATGTCCAAGGTGAAAGTATTTTCAGATACTATACTTGATTGCATGCCGCCATGGGGAGGGGGGGAGGGAGAGGAGAAAATTTGAAACTCAAGGGATTATGGAATTGAATCTTGTAAACTAAAAGTAAACAAACAAATCAATTTTTAAAAAAAGACTTTAAAAAACAAATGAGAAAGATTGAGGACATTAAAAAAAATAAGAATAATCCAAGAAAAACAAGATTATTAAAAGAAAATTAAAGAAAAGGAGATCCAGAACCTTAAGGAGGAAAAGGCCTCCTTGATAATTGGAATGGGGGAGGGGGGAAGGTGGCTGAGTAAAAGCAGGAACCTGCTTGAGCTCTCCCCCAAATCCCTCCAAATACCTGTTAAAAATGACTCTAAACAAATCCTAGAGCAGCAGAATCTACAAAATGAGAGTGAAACAAATTCCCAGTTCAAGATAACCTGAAAGATTGACAGGAAAGTCTATTGTATCAGGCTGAGAGACAAGCACAGTTTAGCACAAAATGTGCTAGCACAGACCCAACCCCAACAAACCTGGAGCAAGACTCAGGGGTCTGAATCACTGGCAGCTGTGGTGGTTTCCAGACTTTTCAACCCTATAAAAATCTTCTAAATTCTGATAGAAACAAGAGAGCAAGGAAAAACGGTGAGTGGAGGAGGATAAGGGATGAATCCTTGCGTGGGTGGTAGGTTAACTAATAGAAGGACAAGGTATTGTGTAGAAGTAAAGTAGAGGAGTCAGGAAGGTTAGGAAGTAAGAGATATGCACAAAAAGAATAAAGATCAGGAGGAGAATTTATTAGGGAAAAAAGCAGGGGTAGTAATCATGATCTCAGACAAAATTAGAGCTAAACTAGATTTAACCAAGAGAGAAAAATAAGATAACTACACTATATGTCAGCCATATTTATTAATATTGTTTTATACTACTTAAAATAACTAAACAATATAAGGTTGGAATATTGTTATGGTGTAGGAAATGATGAGTTGGAGGATTTAGAGAAATGTGGAAAGACTCGGATTTATGAAGGAAAATGTTATCCACCCTCAGAGAAAAACAGAGCACAAACAAGTATAGTATGGTCTTACATCGATGCATACAAAAGTACATATGTGTGATTATAGATGTACGTCAGGGTATGTATGTCTATATGTCTCTCTCTCTGATTGTGTGTATATGTATGTGCGTGTGCATATATGTGAATATATATGTGAATATATGTATGTGTGTGCATCCATGCTTAATTGTAACCTTCTTGGTGGGGTTGAAGGGAGAACAAAGTAAAAGTGCACAGGAAAGAATAAACTAAAACTATGAAGAAGTAAAGAAAAGCTGGACAGCTCTGAACACAATATGTAGTATTTATTATATAGGCTTTCTTGAACTGGACATTTATTGCTTCATATTTTGAATCATCTCTTATGTCCTTCTGTGCACATGGCATATTTTTTTTCTTTTCTCATTTTATCTTTAAGTTTTAATATTTAAGTTTGTTTCTTTTTTTTCTTTTCTTATTCTGCATTTAAGTTTAAAGTAAAAGATAATTACAAAAAAAAATGCCAGGAGAAATATCAACAATTGCAGATATGCAGATGATACCACTCTGATAACAGAAAGTGAGGAACAATTAAGAAGCCTCTTGATGAGTGAAAAAGGAGAGTGTGAAAGCTGGCTCGAAGTTTGACATATAAAAAACCCTAAGATTTTAATTATCAAACCAAGCTGATACTGGTTAAAAAATAAATTGGTGGATCAGTAGACTAGATTAGGTACACAATACAGAGTAGGTAGTGACCATAGTGATTTACTGTTTGATAAACCCAAAGATCCAAGTTTTGGGGACAAAAACTCATCAATTGATAAAAGCTGCTGGGAAAACTGGAAAACAGTATAGCAGAAACTAGATATAGACCAACATCTCACACCATATACCATGAGAAGGTCAAAATGGGTACGTAATTGGGGGGGGACGGAGCCAAGATGGCGGCCTAGCAGCAGCAAAATATAGCAGCTCTCACATAGCCACCCCAAAATACCCATGAAATAGGACTCTAAACCAATCCTAGAACTCCAAAACACACACAAAGATACTTCCCACTAAAGTCAGCTTCGGCTACGAGGAACCATATCAGCACTGCGAACTGAAACCAGCCTGGCCTGAAGCTGCGGCTGTGCTCCGGGGCTGGCTGGACGAGAGGAGCAGAGGAGACTCAGGTGAGTGGATTGGTGGCAGCGTTCGGAACTGGCTCAGTGGGAATTCCAAATCTAGGAGAGTTAAGCGGTCTGGCCGAAAGGCCTCCAGAGCGGGGAAGCGAAGGGCAGAGGTTTTGCACCTGCCTCCACGTTGCAGCTTCCCACCCATGGCCTGCAGACAGCAGGGGGACTGAGCGATTGTTCTGAGGCCAGCGCTCTCGCGTTGAGCCACCTGGATCCAGATTGCCATCTTGGGCCTCGGTCCTGGAGTCTTCATTATCCAGTCAGCCGGAAGTAAGTAGGAAGAGTCCCAGCATCTTCCTCAGAGCTACGGCAGCCGGGAGGACCCCAGCGATTTGGGACAGAGCTTTCCCTTCTGGAAGCAGAGCCCCACAGAGATTT
>CM053581.1:586665934-586684630 GCA_028627135.1 Pseudochirops cupreus
TATCTATCTATCTATCTATCTATCTATCTATCTATCTATCTATCTATATGCAATTATTGTTATTATTATTATTATCTACATCCAACTGGAACTTGAGATACACAGGCACTGTGGTTGGGAGATCCATCCTGCCCTACCGAAAAGTGACATAGGAGAGAATAGACTGGGGGAGGGGGGACACACTGGGATGGATGCTTTGGGGCGGTGTGTGGGGGCAAGAGGGGGAGAAAATATGTAACTCAAAATCTTGTGGAAATGAATGATGCAAACTAAAATAAAATTTAAAAAAATGGGTACGTAATTTACTCATAAAGGGTGATGCCATAAGCATAGTAAGAGAGCATGGAATAGTTTACCTGTCAGATCTATGGATAAGGGAAAAACTTAGGACCAAACAAGACATGGAGAACATTATGAAATGCAAAATGAATAGTTTCAATTATATAAAATTAATTTTGCACAAACAATGAAGCTAAAATTAGAAAAAAAGCAGAAAATAGGGGTGGATCATGAAGCAATTATCTCAGATAAAGGCCCCATTTCTCAAATATATAGAGAAATTAGTCAAATTTATAAGAATACAAGTCATTCTCTAATTGACAAATAGTCAAAGGACATGAACAGTCAGTTTTCAGACAAAGAAATGAAAGCTATCTATGGTCATGTTAAAAAAGCTCTAAATCACTATTGATTAGAGAAATGCAAATCAAGATCACTCTAAGGTGCCACATCACACCTATTAGATTGGCTAACATGATAAAACAGGAAAATGATAAATGTTGTAGTGGATGTGGGAAAATCGAAACACTAATACATTATTGGTGGGGTTGTGAACTGACCTAACCATTCTGGAGAGCAAATTGAACCATACCCAAAGGGCTATAAAACTGTGCATACCCTTTGACCCAGCAATACCACTGCTAGGTCTGTATCCCAAAGAGATTTTTAAAAGGGGGGAGGAGAAACCTATTTGTACAAAAATATTTGTATCACCTCTTTCATGGCGGCTAAGAACTGAAAATTGTGGTATACTCATCAACAGGGTAATGTCTGAACAAGCTGTAGTAATAAATGTCAAAAATGTTTTTTTACATGTAATTGGGGAAAATAAAATATTATGAAAATAAATAAAAGAAAAAATGGGGGGGGGGTGTCAACTGAATGATCTTGAATGTCTCTGCTGGCTCTGAAAACAACCTAAGATCTTGGCATCTGGCCCATCACTTCCTGGCAAACGGAGAAAGAAGAGATGGGAGCAGCATTAAGTTTTATGTTCTTGGGCTCAAAGATCTCTGCAGATGGTGACTACAGCCATGAAATGAAAAGGAGCTTGCTCCTTGGAAGGAAAACCATGGCAAATCTGTACAGCATAATAGAAAGCAGACATCATCTTTCCAACAAAGGTCCACGTAGTCGAAGCTATGGTTTCTCCAGTAGCAATGTGTGCTGTGAGAGTTGGACTGTATGGAAGGCTGAGTGGGAGAATTGGTGCTTTTGAGTTGTGGTGGAGAAGACTTTTCAGAGTCCCTTGATTGAATAAGTCAATAATTAAAAATTAATCCAAGCTATTCACTGGAAGGTCAAATACTGAAGATTAAATACTTTGGCCGCATAATGAAAGAATGTGACTCATTGGAAAACTCCTTCATGTTGAGAAGGACTGAAAATAAAAGGAAAAGGGGACAGCAGAGGATGAGATGGAGATAGTGTCATGAAAACAACAAACAGGAACTAGGACAAACTTCAAGAGATAATGGAGGGCACAAGAGCCTGGAGTGCTGTGGTCTATGGGGTCATGAAGAGTCAAATGTGACTGAATGACTGTAACACACACACTCATTCACACACACACACACACACACACACACACACACACTTCTTTTCCATTTTTCTTTTAATACTTTCTCTCTTTTTATTTTTTTTGCTTTTAGGAGGGGGGAAGGTAGGGCAATTGGTGTTAAGTGACTTGACCAAGGTCACATGGCTAGTTTTGTGTTAAGTGTCTCAGGCTGGATTTGAACTCAGGTCCTCCTGACTCCAGGACTGGTGCTCTATTCACTGCACCACCTAGCCGCCCCTTTCATTTGTTTTTTAAAATAATTTTTATCTCTTTAAAAAAAAAGAAAAAAACCTCTTACTTAATTTCTTCCAAAGAATTCTAGTTAAACTTGTGACTAAATTGTGTTTTTCTTTGAGGCTTTGCTTAGAGATATTTTGGAGTCATTCTCTTCTTCTGAGCATCTCTGTCACACCCAGCTCTTGATGGCAGATTTCTTTATTTGCTCATTCATTTATCCTACTTCCTGACTTCAGTCTTTATGTGCACTCAGGCTCTGTGCACTTCTCGGGGGAATCTCTCATTTTTGGTCCTCTTGGGTCCTTCTGTATTCATTACACACAGATGCCATTACGTTCATGTACTGCAATTTGTCTAGTCATTCCTCGATTGATGGGCATCCACTTTGCCAAACAGAATGAGCAGAGATAAAACAAAACAATCTCTGCCGTAACTGCTGCTCAACCCCCTTAGGGTTTTTCTTGGCAGAAATACCGGAGGAGTTTGCCATTGCCTTCTCCAGCTTATTTTATAGATGAGAAACTGAGGCAAGTACAGTTAAGTGACTTATTCAGGATCTTGCAGCCAATAAGTGTCTGAAGTGTCTGAACTCACCAACATGAGTCTTCCTGATTCCACGTCCAGCACTCTGTGCACTATGGTGCCACCTAGCTGCCTCAGTACATATCAGTAGCTAGATAGCCTGATTAAAATAAACAAAACTCCACTTTATTGTAGACAGTCAGAAAGGTTAAGTAACTACAAAAGATTGGCATAACTTTAGTCATTGTATTTCATAAATAGCGAATTCCAAACTAAATAGAAATTTACCCATTTAACATAGGTAAGGCTTGAGGAATGTGTTCATCTCTTTATTCATTCATCAAATTGTTCTGATCAACCAGGAAAAGTTTGTTTGAATCTCTGTTTCAGTGGAAGGCATGTTCAGGTTTCCCTAATTTACATGATTCAATAATATTTGTCATTTAAACAATTTTCCACTTGAGGTTAAAATGTGGCAACAACAGAAACTCAGGAATTTGGCACCAACCCTAGTTTTAAGCTCTAAGAAAGACATGAGTTGGTTTCTTTGTCTACAGCAACTAAAAAAAAACCAACCCAGTAGGCATGGTTTTAAATTTTATGAAAACCCCTTTTTAAGTGAGCGATTGGTTATCTACAATGAAGTTTGAAGGAATATTTAAATCTGAATTAGAATATAACACCTCAAATTCAAAGCCAAGACTAGAAAATAATTTTAACAAAAATCTGGACGATCTTGTTTCAGATGTACGTTATGTGATGATTTATCTTGGTTTGAATTTAGAATAAGTCTTTCTTTGAATGCTTCACAGTTTGATATTGCCAGCTATCTACCACATAAACAACGAAGAGAAGGGAAGTGAGAAGAAGAATCTGGGCAGGGCACATCCCACTTCCCTGTGTTCTCTGATCCTTGAGCTAAACCACGGGCTTCAGCAATCTACCATGAGTATAATGGTGCCATCAATAATGTTACTAAAATAACCCAATAAGATATGGTCCAATGCCCTGAATCTGAAATTCTCTACAATGGTCAGCTATCATTATCATCACCGTGATAATTCACATTGTTATTCTTATTATTAGCTCCAGTTTAGTTAAAAAATAGAAATGAATATGTGGCTGAAGAGTTCCATCATCCAGGCTGCTCAGTACCAGTGGGAATGCTCCTTGGGCATTACTCAGCTGAGCAAAGATCCATTTCCTTGGAAGTCATGGATGTCCTCCAGCTCAGGCTGATTGCACCAGGAGAACATGGAGGGAGAACAGAGTTCTCTCAGGGTTTATGACTTCATAAGGCATTGGATGTATCTAGAAAGCCAGGAATCTCGGAGCATCCCAGAAGTCCAACAGAGCAAGAAAATGAATGAAAAGCATTTCTTAAGCATTGGGTAAATGCCAAGGACATAAAAGCAAAGACAGTCCCGACATTCCAAATGGGAAACAATACACATAGGCCACTGGTCCCAAATAGGGCAGTGCTGATTAGAGAGCATATTTTGGTCCAAAAAGTTATGGTGATGACGAGTGGGGCTCAAAGGAGAGTAGATAAACACGTCTCATCCAGGAGCAATGACAGTTTATTTGGTCACAGCTCACAGTCACAGAACTGGGGGTGTGAGAAGGCGAGAGTGTGGATATGGTAGCAAGGTAGTTGGTCTCCTATGGAGCAGGGCAAAGAAATGAGGTAGGCGTTTATGTATCGCCTACTGCATGCCAGGCACTGTCCTGAAAGTGTTACAGAAATTATCGCTTCGATCCTCACAACAACCTTGTGAGGTAAGTGTTGCTATTGTTCCCGTCGTACAGATGAGGAAACTGAGGCAAACATAGGTGAAGTGACTGGTCCAGAATCACACAGCTAGTCAGCATCTGAGGGATGGATCTGAACACAAGCCTTCCTGCCTCCAAACCCAGAGCTCTACCCGTTGGGCCTCGCCCTTGTGGCCAAAGGCCTAAGCCTGGTGGCTGGGCTCTCCTTATGTAGTGCTCCAGAGCTGCTGGACCTCCAGGTGGAATCCTGCTGGGACAGGGATTCCTAACTCGGGGTCTGTAAATTCGGGATTTTTAAAATACCTTCACAGCTGTATTTCGAAATAATTGTTTTCCTGTGTATTTTATTTTATGCTTTAAAAAACCTTACTCTGAAAAAAAAAGAAACCCTTACGAAACAACCGCAGGCCCCACTCTACTGACAGTCAAGGGCTTCGTGGCCAAGGACGCGAGGTCTTGGTGTCTGGTGTCAGTCAGCGCACATCCAGGAAGCTTTTACTCGGGGCCAGGCGCTGTCCCAAGTGCTGAGGTTCTATGGAAGGCAAGACATTGTCCTTGCCCCAAGGAACGCGCATTCTAACGTGGGAGAAGTACGCCGAGCCGTAGAGGGAGTGAAAGCAAGGCAGTTTCAGTGGGATGGCGCAAGCAGTGGGAGTCCGCATGGGAGAGGGGTGGGAAAGTTGGAATCCAGCTGAGCCTTGAAGGACGCCAGGAGACGGAGCAAGGGGGAACACTCCTGGGGGGCAGCTTTTTCCAGCGGCAGAGAGACTGCTGGGCTTCGGCGGTATGAGCCCCAACTCCAGGGCAGGCGCAGATCTCTGAGTGCTTGCTGTCAGCTCTTCCGGTCTGGGCCCGAGACCTTTTAGGTGACTGCTAAGACAGAACTAAGATCGAAGACTGAGAGTGAAGCAGAAGTCTCTCTCCCTTTTAAGTGAGGAGGGGGGAGGAAGGAGGAGGAGGAGAAAGGGAAGGAGGAGGAGGAACAGGAGCTGGAGCAGGAGTAGGAGCTGTAAACTTCTGAACAGGGAAGCCCATCTCCCACCCAGTCACCACAGGGTGTGAACACATGGCTTATTGCTTATCCTTTCTCTGCTGAGCTCATTCTGTTATGATCTTAAGAGAATGGGTATCAGAGGTGGACAGGACCAGGCCAAGCCCTTGTGAGTTTTAGATGATAGGAAGAGCTACCAGAGGTCCAGCAACAGAAGTTCATTAGAAAAAAATCACTAACTTTCTTTGCTAAGGCTTATTCCCTCAATTCCCTTCACTTGTCTTATTGCTAGAATAGCCAGCATTTCTAATCCTGTATCAAATAGTCACCATGATAAAAGCCATCCTCACTTTACTCTTGGCCTTCTGGGAAAGACCTCTTATTTATCCTCATTATGGATAATACTGGTTCTTGGTCTTAGATGGATGATACTGAACACATTAAGAAAAGGTCTATCTATTCCTATATTTTCTACAGTTTTAATAGAATTAGTATTTTAACTTGCAAAAGCATTTCCTGTATCTAATTATATAAATACATGCTTTTGATTATTCCTGTTATTAATGGGTTCTATTGCAACTAGATGGGGGGATCCTGGGCCTGGTCTCTGTGAGTTCAAATCTGACCTTAGACACTAGCTGAGTGACCCTGGACAAGTCATTTACCCCACTTGCCTCAGTTCCCAATCTGAGGAAAGAGCTAGAGAAGGAAATGACAAACCATTCCAGTATCTCTGCCAAGAAAACTCCAAAGGGCATCATGGAGAGTTGTGACTGAACAACAATAATTGTCTTCATAGTTTTCAAAATATTGAACCAGTCCTACAATCCTAGTAAAAATGCAACTTGAGAGGAAACTAGGTGGTGCAGTGGATAGACCACTGGTCCTGAAATTGGGAGGACCTGAGTTCAAATTTGGTCTCTGACCAGACACTTGTCACTTACTAGCTGTGTGACCCTGGGCAATTACCTCACTAAAAAAAAAATCCAACTTGATCTTAGTGTTGAATAGAGCTGTAGGCTCTATGCTAATACTTTATTTAACATGTTTGTGTCAATGTTCACTGGGGATACGCAGAGAGAGTTTCCTCTTACTCTGTTGACTCTCTTTTGTTTAGATAACAAGATCCATTGGTATCATTAGGTGAGATTCCTTCTTTACCTGATTTCTCAAACAATTTATATGATATTTGAATTGTTATTCTTGTGTTTGATAGAATTCACTCACAATACGTCTATTTTTTCTCCTTTGGGAATTCATCTTTGGCATATTCAGTTTCTTTTCTGAATTTTTGTTATTTCTATCTTCTATTTCTTGTTCTGTTAATCTGGATATTTTATATTTTGCAAATATTCCATTTAATTTAAGTTGTTGGTTTTATTGGCACATAGTTGGGTAAAATAGTTTTGTTTGGTTTTTTAAATAATTCCCTTATTTCTTTTTCATGTGTTGTGAATTCTGCTAATTTGGTTTTCCTCTTTTTAGAAAAATCCAATTTGCTAATGGTTCATCTATTTCATTTTTTCTTGTCAAAAAGCTTCTAATTTTGCTTATAAACAGAGTGGGGTTTTTGCCTGGAATTTTGTTCTTTCTTTCTTTGCTTTTCATGATTTCGATTTTAGTATTTAATTATGGATTTAAAATTTTGTTGGTTTTCTTAGGATTTTTTTTTATATTGCATGCTCAAATTATTGATTGGTTCATTCCCTCTTTTCCTGAAGTATTTAAAGATGTGAAGGTTTCCTTAAGGATTTCTTGGGAACTGACTTGCCAGTGACACCTGGGATTATTAGTAGGGTGGTGGCAGAACACGTGACATTTGTGTACTCAGCACTGAGCCCATAACAATGATTTAATAGATACTTATAGATTTCTCAATTGATTGATTAACTTACAAGAAACAATTCCTTCCCATTCCTGAATGATTTGAAAAAGTATCCAGTGAAACTAAGGGGTGCCAGTCACTTGAAGAATAAGTGAAAAATTATAGTATGTCAATGTAATAGAATATCATTGCAATGCACAAAATGATGAAAGGGAGAACTTCAGAGGAAACTAGTAAGACTTTTATGACCCAATGAAGAGTGAAGTGAGCAGAAGCCAGAGAATAATTTACATAAGTACAACAAAATGGTCAAGAAAAACAGGTTGCAGAATGAGGATTATGGTTGATGTTGTAACCAACCTCGATTTCAGAGGATCATTAGAATGGGAGCCCCTTGAGGGCAAGGACCTGATTTTGTCTTTCTTAATATTCCCAGCACTGAGCATGATGCCTGACACACAGGAGGAATTTAATAAATCCTTATGGACTTGACTTTGACCAATAATGCAGCATGCTCCTGGTCTCTTGCAAGAAAGTGGGCTCAAAGTGCAAAAAGGCATTTTAAGACACAGCTAATATGGGAGTGGGTTTTGCTTACCTATGAATATTTGTTTGTGAAGGATTTTGGTGTTATTTGCTTTCTTAAAAAATTTGTGGGATGCATGTAGGAGGAACAGAGGAAAGTGATGTTTTGTTAAAATATAAAAGGTTTGTTAAAAATAAAAAGCAGACAATGGGGGTGATAGCAGCATCATTTGAAATCCATCTAAGAGAACAACAGGAAGTCTAGCAGGAAATATTGACAAGCAGGACAAGTTTGAAAGTTACATGTTGAATTCATGTTACAGTTAAAAGGAAAAAACAAGGTTTATATAACAGAACTTCATTGATTTCTTGGGCAATTCTCTTTTTCTGTTCTACTGGCAGTAGGTAGAGCTCTGAACCCAGAGTCAGGAAGACCCGAGTTCAAATGTGACCTCAGACACTTACCAACTGTGATCCTGGCCAAGTCACATAGCCCCCAGTTATGCTTCAGTTCCTTGTTTATTAGATGGGGGATAAGCTATTGCAAGCCTTCCAGGACTGTGAGCACAAAATGTGATCATAGTTTAGAGCACTTGGCAAACTTTAAAGCTTTATACAAATGCTAGTTATTATTTTTATTTTGTATTTTGGAATTTTGCATTTGATAAGTTCAAAATAAAAAATAAATAAAATTAACACAAACTAACAAAATATATAAAAATATTCCATCAAATAACAAGCCTTAAGACCAGTAAGTTGCCCCACTCAAACAATACATGCATAGTGGAAGGAAAGCCGAACCCTGGAAAAAGCAGTGTGCCCTGCCTCAAGCTACTCAGACAACCAAGGTCATTCATGGGAACAGAAAACTGCCACTGGTCACAGGATCCAGACAATCATAAGTGAACATGATGGAAGCATCTTCTTAAAGCTGTTTCACAGCAGCTATGTCACATCATTTCTTGCAGAACAAAAATGGTAAGCTCCAGCATTGATCGGGCTTCATTCCTTTATAACCTCACAGAGACTCCAGATCTTTCAAACTTAGAATTTGAGATCCTTGAGCACAGAAACAGCCTGACTTTTGTCATTGTATCTCCAGTATCCCATCCAGTTCCTCACACATAGTAGCTCCCTGGTAAATTTGTGTTGACTCATTGGAAATTTGTTAAAGGAATCCATGGGGGTTGAGAAAGCCAAGCAACTTCGGGAAAGGTTGTCCAGCCTCAAGTCCTGTGATATAGCCTAAGGCACACCCTGGCTAGAAGAAGGCTAAGGAAATAGTCCAAGATCCCAAGGCCCAAAGTGCACCAAGGACCCCCTAGGAGCTGCTTTTCAAAGGCCACAAGGACCACATGACTTGCTAACTTTCCCGGTTCCAACACTCTTGTTCCTGGCATCTGAATCATTCCATTACTGGCATTTTCTGAAGCTTTCAGGTCAAAGTCAAGGGAGACGATTTCATGATGTCAGGATGAAATGCTGTCAAGGCAAGTCTACGAAGAAAAGATAATGCTGCCAAAAGTGAAGGAAGTGTGGCAGTGTTCACCAGCATGTGGGGGAGATGTCTGTTAAGACAGATGGTCTCAAGCAGCCCAAACCTACTTTGGTGTTGTCCAATTGTCTTTCTTTAACAAGCTTTATTCAGTGCTAACAAGCTGTATTTGTCTCTGCTAATGCCTGATATGATCATCTTCTTGCCCAAAATAGACGAGGCTGCTGAGAAGCATTTTTCATTTGAGATTTGCATTGTTCCTTAGCTTTGTGCTCCAACACTAATAGCCCCCCAGAGTCACTTCCACAAGGGCAAAGAAGGCATGGAAAGTTTTGTGAAGGGAAAGACTCCTAGCCTTGGTCTTTGAGGAAATCTCAGCAGCAAAAACCAAAACCCAAACCCTTATTTGATACTCACAATAATGTTGTGAGGTAGGTACTGAGGAAACTGAGGCAGACTGGTGAATGTCTAAGGCCAAGTGTGAATGCAGGTTTCCTAACAGACCCAGTTCACTGTGGGACAATAACTCCATCACTCTACCCACTGCTCCACCTTGATGCCTTAGGAGAGTTCACTACCCCAACAAAAATGGATGCAGACTTCAAAGGAGAATGATAACGGACAGGTCTATGAACAAAGCCCTTCACCTCTCAGCTCGGAGCATGTTCTCTAGGCGTTCCCGGGGCCTGGAATGCTCCTCCTCGTCATCCCTGCCTCCTGACTTCCTGGCTTCCTTCAAGTCCCAACTAAGATCTCACATTCCACGAGATTCCTTCTTGGCCCTTCCCACCGTTAATTAGGTCCTATTTACCTCATATGTCGCTTCTTTGTACCCATCTGTGTGCTGGTTGTCTCCCCCCTTTGACTGAGGGCAAGGACTGACTTTTGCCTCTTTTAGCCTAGTGTCCTTTGCATAGCAAGTACTTGATGAATGTTTATTAAATGATTGATTCGTGTGCATGGGTGAATCTTATGGACCTGGATCAATTTGGGAGGTGATTTTTATTAAGTTATTTCAATGAATGAAAGAAATATCACATAGAATGACAGTTAAAACTTAAGTCCAAATTGCCTATTCCACAATATTCCACTTGGTTCTTAAAGACATAGTGGCAGTATCTGTAGTTTATGTCACAGATGTCACATAAATATCAAGTGCATTCTTTGCCAACAATATTGTAAAATATAACATTCAAAGGCAAATAGTTAAATATAGTTTTAAAAAATGAAGCAAAAATTAAAGAGGGGGGGAAATCGAAAGCCAAGAACTGGAACCTCAGGAAGCACCCTTCCATTGGAAAGGCTTGGAGAAATTTTACCGAATGGGTGTGATGCAATATGATCTTGCTGAAAGAAATGAGAAAATTGCTAAGAATACTGGAGAGAAGGGAGACATGTAGTGTGAACCGAATACACCCAGAAGAACGATTTCTTTGAGGAGAACAACATGGTAAAGAGAAGTCACTTGGAAAGACTTAGGAGTTCCAACAACACAGACCCATCCTGTCTCTGGGGAACCTAGGAGGAAGTATGTTACCCACCTCTTGACAGAGAGACCAATGATTTTAAAGTGGAAAAAGAGACATACATTTGGGGATATGCTCAGGATTTGGGTTTATGTTGCTTAACTATGATTATTTCTTACACGATTTTTTCCTCTCAGTTTTTAATTGGGAGGTGGGAGGAGAGAGGTTAACTGTAAGGATGCCAAAAAAAACCCAGCACTGGGTAAATTTTTCAAATGTACAGAAGACAACAGAAAGAAGGTTAGAATGAAGCAAAGACATGTAGGACAATTTTGAAAATAATGTGTGGGATTTGCTATGACCTTTTGGGGCAAACTAATAGGAAATGGAGAGTCATAATTTCATACTATCAATCATCATTCTGGTTTTTGCTGTGTATGGAAATGCTCTTTTGAGGTATTTAAGTTCACAATGAAATTTTTTATGTCTGATTGAATGATATCAACTGGTAACCTTAGGACAAGTGGGGACTGGTGGAGAATGTGATCTTTATACAATTTGGAGGTGGGAGGGAAAGCCAACCCCTCCAGTTTACCTCTCTAACTCTGAGGGAGTTGTAATAGCCTTGCCAGTTCAAGAAGGAGATTAATAGTAGCTTGTACTCCATATATTTACAAAGACACAAGATAATCTGTCAGGAAAAGGAATACTGATTTGCAAGATCAAGAAAGGTTTCATGGCAAAAGTCGCACCTGAGCTAAACCCTGAAAGAAACTAGGAATTTCAAGGAAGATTGGAGGAGGTAGAACTTTCTAGGAAGTGGGTGCAAGAGCAAAGGTGTATCGATAGGAGACTGAATCCCATCTAAAAAGAACAGCAAGAATGCCAATTTGGCTGGAACAGAGTATCCCTGAACCCTGAGCAATACAAAGACCCAAGGTAATTCCAAGTTATTCCTGATAAACAATTCTCTTCACCTCCAAAGAGGGGGGGGGGGGGAAGAGAGAGAGAGAGAGAGAGAGAGGGAGAGAGAGAGAGAGCTGCCAGACACATTGAGATGATGTATATTGAAGCAGATTTTTTTCTCTTTCTTTGTTTTTCTTGCTGCTTTAAAGCAACATGACTTACATGAAAGTTCACATCACTTCTCACGTATAATGAGTATCTTATTGCTTGCCTTCTTGATGCATGAGAGAGAGGCTATGGGGGGAGGGCATTTGGAATGGAAATTTTTGGTAAATTTCAAAAAACAAAGAAAGGAAGGGAGGAAGGGTGGGAGGAAGGAAGGAAGGACAGAAGGCTGGCTGAAAAGGTATGTTGGGGCTAGGTTGTGAAAGGCTTGAAATGCCAGATAGAGGAGTTAATTTTTCATCTTATCAGTAAATAAGAAGTTGCTGGATTTCCTAAAGAAGGAAAATGACCTGCATTTTAGAAAAATCACCTTGGTAGTTGTGCAGAGGACAGACTGAATTGGGAAGAGTTTTGCATCAAGGAAACCAATTAGGAGGCTATTCCACTAGCCCCAGGAAGAAAGTTATGAACTAGAGTGGTGGCCAGGTGAGTGGAGAGAAGGGGACAGATTAGAAGGATATTAATCAAGATAGAAATGACACTGACTCCTGGCTGGTCTTGGTGCCCTTCCCAACACAGCCTTTGTACTGTTGCCTGGGTCATTTATCTCAAACGTGTGCTGATCACATGCTACTCAGAAACTTTCAAAACTTCCCCAGTGGCTTACAAATAAAGTACACAATTTGGTATTCTGGCATCTGATACCAGAACCAATCTGATCCCAACCAATCTTTCTGCGTTTAATACTGGGAAGCCCAAATTCTGGAGTGATAGGAAGCAGTGCAGTGAACTTCCAAGGAAGAGATTAAGGAGAAGAGAAAGGAGGAGGAGGAGGAGGAGGAGGAGGAGGAGGAGAAAGAAGAGGAAGAGATATGATGGTAACCACAACTGTAGAAGGTTTTGTGTTTTCCTGCTACTCCTTTTAATGTACTAAAGTGACATAATTAAGGCAGCCGTCATATCAGAGGGGCTAGTCCCCCCTGAATATCCCATATACCCTATACAATCATCTGACTGAACTAAAGATTTAAATCAGAACTTTCTGGTTCTTCAGTATCTGTGACTGCTGGGAATACAGGGGCTGGGAGGCCTGCAGAGAGAGTTGTCAGTTCGCTCCCTATAAGATTGCTTTGGAGGCCAATCTGAGAGTAGAACTAGTTGGGGAGTGGGAGAGACTTCTGTTCCAAGGGTTCTTGGGCTTACCTGCTTTTCAAAGGCAGATGATCAAGAGTTGATTTTGGTGCTTCCTTCTCTACAAGAGTGGTTTGTTTGCTCTCTGGATGGTGGCTACAGGATCTATACTGGAAGCAGAGCTGGTACCATGTAGGATTGGGAGGCAGTGCTGTATAAAGGAGAGAAAGTTGGACATGGAGTCAGGAAGACCTGAATTCAAATCCTACCTCAGACACTTAACTTATTCTCTGCTTAAACCTGGACAATTCACTTAGCCTTTCAGTCTCATATTAGGTAACCTTCCAACTTTAAACTGATGATCCCAGATAGGAACTTGTTATGTTCCCTCTGAAGTTGATGCTTTCTCCCTGTGGGCTAGCTGAGGAGCCTGGTCTCACACTGGGGTAGCCTGAGCTCACCTGTGGTAATGCCAAGCAAAGGCAACTTCCAAGGTTCGGATTACCAGCATAGCAAACCCCATTTATTCGGTGACAGATTAAGGCAAACATTCACAGAACAGACAAAATCAAAATACAGTGTAAATCATTCATTTAGCAAGTAAGTTCTCAATTCAGTTGCAAAGCACCAAGGTCCAAGTATCCTATCCCTGGCCAGTACATTAGTCAAAGTAGCCCATTCCTGGGCAGTACATTCATTTAGTCAGTCAAAGTCTCTCTTCTCAAATGGAGATTAGTTTCCAATCATAAGCAAAGTACATTTATTTGGTCAATCACAGAACACAAAAAAGTCAAAGGTTTCCCACCCCTGGATCACAACTGAATTACAATACCATCCATTAATGCCAGGCACTTTCTCAAAAGGGGCAGGAGAACACATAAGGCCATCTACCCTTAAGTTCCAACAAAGTTAAGATATCATCACAGCATTGAGAACCCAAGGAAAGGCCCTTCCTTCATCTTGACCCAAGGCAAGTTCTCAGCAATCTCAGTTCCTGGGGAGGCAAGGCTCAACAAAGCCATTGCCAGTGTCCTCATCAAGTCACTCTCTGCCTACAGAACAGTCCCCAAACCCCTGAAAACATCAGCAAGGCCCTCTTCCAGGATTTCTGTAAACATACAACAGGAAAATCCTTCTTCAGGGCTTCTGAACCAACAGCAAAGTTCCAAGACCTCTGCAACAGCAGCACTGTCCTTCACCATCAGGTGAATCTCGAAAAACAACACCAAAACAGACAGACAAAACACCGGCATCACAGCCACGCCTCCTCTGTTCTCAGCAGCTCCGGGTGGAAGTTCCCAAAAGTCCTTCTGGCCTTCTCTGTGCTTGGGCCTCTCTCTAAATCCACAGCTCCTCCCAGGTCAGCCCTCTCTCTTCATGTCAACAAGTCCATCCCACAGGTGGGATTCACAAGCTCTGGGTTTTAACACAACCCCAAAACCAAGCCAATACAGGGGCATCTCCAAATTCCATGACCATTACACCCGTATTCTGAATTTGGTGCTGAAATGAATTTGTTCATTGATCAATATTGATCAAGCACCCATCCCATTCAAAGCCTGTGCATGGGCTAGGGGAACAGAGACTTAAAGGCAATGTTTTTATTAAGTGAAGTTAGGAAATTCTCCATTTCTTTTTCTAACTCCTGTTTTGGCATGGAGAATCACTAACCTAGAAGCCTGGGATACGGGGGATCAGAGGCTTTTGCTCTGCTCAGGGAAGCAGAATGCCTAAAGAATTTCTACTAGTTTGTTTTATCCCATGATTGTCAGTTGACATCAATTAGCCTGGCAGACTTAATTAGCTTTAAGAAAAAGGCATTTACCATGTGATATTGTTGGTACAAAACAACTCCTCCAAAGTCTGTGACACCAACCTTCTGCCAGCAGGACGCCCCCCCTCCCCCACTCCTGCTCCCACTGGTACTCCTACTAGTCCCACTGCTACTAGCATTTACAAAGTGCTTTAGGGTTGTGAAGCGCTTGACATACTATCCAAACTATCTCTTACAATTTCCTTTGAGCTAGGTGTGATTCATTGAAGAGGAAAGTAAGGTTGAGGGAGTTTAGGTAACTTGCCTGGAGTCACTCATCTAGAGGCAGGATTCAAACTCAGCTCTCCCTAATTCAAGTCAAACACTCCCGGCTGCTCTCTAAGACTCCAGGGGAAAGTGGACTCAATCTTAGGGCATACATGATGAAGGAGGTAACTCACAGCTTCCAGAAGTTTGGTTTTTTCCCTGAAGTCCCCCCAAACTTCCCTTCCATTTGGTATAGCTTCTCTGCTAGGCTCCTTGCATAATCCTCAGTGTGCCTAGTTTGTCCCCATCTCCTGATGCAGACATTTCTGACAGCTGCTGCTGTCCCAGGGACAGTGAAGTAAAACCACACATGCTGTAATCCTTCCAGATCCACAGGTACTCCTCTGGTCAAGGCTGGGTGAGAATGAGAGCAAGGCTGAGGCACCCCCCCCCCCCAAACACACACACACACACACACACACACACACACACACACACACACAATCTCCTGACCCACTCCATTCCTTTGCTGGGGTTTGTCTGGAGACTTCCACCACTGACCTGTCAGATGCCACGTTCCCCGTTCCCCATTGCCAGCTCACTCACTGGTTTTCTATATGGACAAGACCAAGCCCCTCAACCATTCTCAACACATTTCCTTGCAAAGCCCTTTCATCTGATTGGGGCTTTTTCTTATGGAGTCTGAATCCTCTGATTGATTGATTGACTAGACAGACGTGGCCAATCTTTGTCCACATCTCATGATGTCCTCATCAATGTCTCCTCAACATTTCAAGCATGAGGGCATCTTATTACTTTCTGTAAGTCAGGTAGAAGTGATCCCCCAAGTGGAACCTCACCCTAACACTCTACTATAGGATCTGACAGGAAGAGACAGTCGGAGTAAAAGGACAGAGGGCCAGATTTGAGATAAAAGACCTGGGTTCCCATTCTGCTTCTGACAACAAAGGGACTGTGTGACCTTGGAAATGTTACTTGCCTTCCCAGTGTCCCAGCTATGACTCAGGGGTTCTTCAGTTGGAGTCAGAGGAACTGGTTCTGCTATTAACTACTACTTGTGTGACCTTTGGCAAGTCACTTGACTCAGTGGACCTCAGTTTCCCCATCTGTAAAATGGGGATGGGGGGGACTTGATGATCTCTGAGGTCCCTTTCAGTTCTTCATCTAGTATTCTGGAAGGGAGTTGTGGGTCTGTATCTGTGAAGGGAGGCTCCCAGTGAAGGAGGGAGTGTGTACATGTATGTAAGTGTGTGGGGAATTGGGGGAGGAATTCTGTCTCAACCAGAATGGAGCATCCTTCTCTGGGTATGGACAGTGAATACAGGCACCTGGACTTTTCCTCTTCTGTGGGAAGGCAGAAGGTGCCCAAGGCTTCTGGGGAAGGATGGTTGCAGTTGTCCTTACTGGTCAGTGCAGGAAAAGTAGGCAGTGAGTGAAGGGTGAGTCTTGCAACCCTAGGGAAGAGGCGCAAAGACCCATCCTGACCTTGGAGGGAGGGGACTGCAGCACCCTGGACTGACCATAGCCAAGGAGGCAAAAGCGAGTGAACCGGGATGAGGAAGAGGCACTGGCACTTGAGGCAGGGGGCGACAAGGTCTCTAGCCACTCTGCCCGTCCTTGGGACAGTCTCTTCATCTCTTCAACATGAGCTTCTTCGTCTTTTAGGACTATTTGTCAGCCACACATCCAGGTATCGGTGGTTTGCAGCTACTGCTGCCTGAGGCTCTCGCTTGGTCTCTCGAGTCCCTGACTAAGGCGGCCTGCGCGGGAAAATTCTCCTTTGCCACAAGGTGGCGCTCGTGGCACAGGTATTCGGCTGGGCTCTCAGTCCGCAGTCCCAAGCGCCCCACTGCTCCCTCTGCCACCTAGGAGCCTGGCGGTGAGCTAGGCTGGGCAGTTCAAGTTTCTTCCCCCCAATCTCCTGGGGTTGGTAGGGGTCTGATCTTGAGGAAGGGGGGGGGAGAAGAAGAAATGTGTAGACCCCTCAAGGGGCAGGAGGCCTCCCGACGTTACCGTCTCCCTAACCCTTGTTCACCTAAGAGCCTGAAAGAATCGAGTAGGAACTGGGAGTCAGAGTTGGTGCCCCCGACCCTCCCACGGGCTCTCACTCACCATGCCCCGAAAGGACAGAGGACAGAGGCCCCTCCTCCCTCACCCTCTGCTCCCTACTCATGTACATAGACAGACGCACCTTGGGATGTGGAGCTGGAGCAAAGCCACTAATGGGACTGAAAGGAAGGCCAGAGTTAGACTGAACCCGCAGCAACAACTGCCCAGCAGTGTCTACAGCCGAGGCGGGGGGGAGGGGCAGGGAAATCGGGGACCAGCGAGGAGAAAAGAGGGGCTGGGCGATGGCAGAGGAGGATGGAGTTCGTGAACTGAGGAAGAACACACACACACACACACACATATACGCGGCGTTGTTAAAGAATTAAAAAGAAACGAGAGGGTTTGGCAGAGGGGGAAAGACTGAGGCAGATTGCCATTTTGGCCAAAGCTGATGGTAATTTGGCCTGGCCGACTAGGTGCTGCTGGCTCGCTGTCATCCCGTAGAGTTCCGGACCTGAGCCACGCTTACTTCAACTTCTCTCGCTGCAGAAAGGCCCAGCCGCTCAAGAAGAGGCTCCGGAGGCTTGAGCCGTGAGGGTCCCGGAGCCGCCGGCCCCTCTGTCAGCCCCCTTGGCGAATTTTCCCTCCCCTAGACTTTTGGCCAGCACGGGGCAGCCTCAGTCTGCACCGACGAGCCCCAGGGTGGGGGTAGTGAAGGAGACACTTTGAGGAGCTCCGGCGGCGGCGCCGCTGTGACCGGGCAAGGGGCCTGGTTCCGCTCCTCGGTCCCGGGATTGTGAGAGTGTGGGTTCAGATGAGGGAGTTCCAGGCCAGCAAGGCCGCGGGTCTCGGGACTATTGTCCAAACTTGCCCGTGTTCTTCCCTTACTCTTGTTTCATATTTAAAGCCAGAACATACGGAGAATCGTCTTTTCCTCTCCTTCCACCTTCCCCAGAACAGTCTTTTCTTGGGGGGGGGGGGGGGCGGTGTCCTGTTGTGTGGAAACAATGAAGACCACACTCCTTGCACCCAGGCGCGCGAGGGCGCACACTCAGACACCGAGCGCGCACTGGTCTGAAGTGGACAGTCCTTTCCTTCTGGGAAAGGGCTGCCGCCTGTCTTGGAGAAGCTGCTAGGAATGTGCCCCATATACCTTCAACTCTAGGCCGTATTTCTTGGGGGAGGGGGGAGGGAGAGATGGGAAAAAGGAAGGAGATTTCTGTGACTTTGGGAGCGCAAAGAAGCATTAGGTCCGAAATTCCTTTTAAATTCTCTCTGTCTCTCTCCTCCCTCCTGTCTCCACTCTCTCTCCCCACCTTCCTCAGGTTTTAAGAAAGGAACTGGGAGGTGGGGGTGCGGCAATATTCAGGGACAGTGGAGAAGATATGGAAAGAGTAGGCCAGAGCTTAAGGACCAAGAGCCCAGAGCCAGGAGTCCGGGCAAGGCCGAGGTCTTCTCCTGGACTTTAGAAATGGAAGGGCCCAAGGGTACAATGAGGCCCCTGTGGAGCCTGAACACAGAAGGGAGGATGAGCAGCCTTCCTCTCGCTCCCTCCCGCGCCTTGGCCCTCCGGCGCCTGTTTCCTTCACGTTTTCTATTCGTGCAAGCGGAAGGACCAGAGACCAGACTCTTGATTCTCTTTCTGAGAGTGCGTTTTGCAATTGGCCTCCAAATCTCAGGTAGGGTGAATGGCTTCGGAACTTCTGGGATTATCGGAGCCTGGAGAGACA
>CM053581.1:586684730-586738194 GCA_028627135.1 Pseudochirops cupreus
CACACACACACAGCCCAGGGAAGGCCTCTTAGCCAGATGTGCCTCGGAGAAGGAAACGCTCAGTCTTTAGCTTCCCCGAATTTGAAATCCCCAACATGTGACGATCCCCATTGACCATCTCTCTTGGAGAAATGAAGAACTCGCCTTTCCTCGGCCTAGTAGGTCTAGAACTCCAACGCCAGTCCCCAAGCATAGTCCCACCCTTGTCAAGGCTCCCTGCTCCCCTGGGCATCGGCGCCCTCGAACCCGCAGTCAGCCTTCCTTCAGGATGGTGTCAGTGTGAGATCCATATGTGTGTTTGTGTTCCAGTAGATGTCTGAGTGTTTCTATGTGTGTCCGAGTGTGTCGTTGCTCTGGGTCAAGTGAGAGGGCAGGGAAGGAGGCAGCCCCCGCCAGGTCCCTCAGAGAACCCTCCTCTAACCCACACTCTGTATCACCCAGGGTCTGGCTCTCTCTCTCTTTCACACACACACACACACACACACACACACACACACACACACACACACACACACTTTTTTTTTTTTTTTTTAGCCCAGCTTTGTCAAGGAGCTGAACGAGTTGGGTGAGTTCGAGTGTCGCTGCTCCCAACGGCTCTGGCCAATGGAACCCGATCCACCCCGCTGTGCGTAAGCGCTCAATTAAGGATTTAACCAAGGCTAGGCTGCGTCCCGCCAGCAGTCTGGCCGAGCCCGAGACTCGGAGGCTCCCAGCCTCCTTGCCGCCGCCGCCGCCTCTTTTCTTCCTCCTCCTCCTTCTCTTCCTCCTCCTCCTTCTCCTCCATTTCTTCCTCATCTTCCTCCTCCTCTTCCTCACCCCTCTGCACTCCCGCCTCCTCCTCCTCCCGAACTCCTGCCTCCTCCTCTTCCTCCTCCCTCTCCAGTACCCCCGCCTCCTCCTCTGCCTCCTCCTCTGTCTCCTCCTCTCCCACAGCCATGTCTGCTTAGACCGAAGCAGCCCCAAGAGCGAACTCTAGCCTCTGCCACTGACGAGAAGCCCCGAGCCTCCGCCCCCGCGCCGCAGTCACTTCCACTGCCTGAGTGTCGGCCTCCGCCACCGAACTATGACCGGGGTGTTTGACCGGAGGGGACCAAGCATCCGCTCCAGTGACTTCCCGGCTCCTTTTCAGACGGCCGCGGCCATGCACCATCCGTCTCAAGAGTCGCCCACTTTGCCGGAATCCTCGGCCACAGATGCCGACTATTACAGCCCAGCGGGGGGTGCCCCGCACGGCTACTGCTCGCCCCCGGCCTCCTCCTACGGCAAGGCATTGCATCCTTACCAGTATCCCTACCACGGCGTGAGCGGGGCCGCCGCCGGACCTCCGCCCGGCACCTACTCCGCCAAAGCGTACGCTGACTACGGTTACGCCAGTTCCTACCATCCCCAGTACGGCGGAGCTTATGGCAGGGCACAGAGCTCCTCGGGCCAGCCAGGTGAGGACTGGGTCGGGCCGGGTTGGGTAAAAAGCCTGGGAACCGGCAAGGGGTGGGGAAGAGAACTGAGAGAGGTAGAAAGCGCTCTGTGGAACACGAGGCGGCTGAAGAAAGAACGGAAAGTAAAGAGTGGGTGAGCCCCTCGGAGCGAAGAGGGTGCAGCTAGCAGACAGACCCGCAAGAGTCCAAGATCTTCTGGTTGTAGTTCGCTTCTATGTCTAGACCCTCGCCTTCTGGGCGATCCCAGCTTGAAGGGTCCTGGCTCCACAATTGCTGGCCGGGTCTCAAGATGTGACTTGGGCAGAAAGAATCCCAAACCCGGGAAGTTTGAGTAAGAAAGACTGGCGGTGGGAGGAGGGAGCAGGCTTGAGGTTGAGGCACTGAGCTCAGAGGAGAGAACCATCTAGACCCTGGGCCAGTACCAGGGCAGCTGCGGGCGCCCAACACTCTGCCTGCGCCCAGAGCGCATCAGAGTGCATCTGCCCAGCGAAGGTCAGTTACTCGGGCGCAGGAGCTCCGAGAATGCAGTTGACTTTTTCAGCTCAGCATTTTCAGAAACCATCTAACCACCTTAGGTGTATGTGTGTGTCTGGCCGAGCAGGTGATGTGAATGTGTTCTCTCCTCTCGACCACCCCCCTACACACAGAGAGATACAGAGAGAAGCACACAGGCAGGCACAGACTGTCTGTTTGTCTCTCTCTCAGGCTAGTTTCAGAGTTTTTCGGGCTCCAGAATTTGTGAGGCGGCGGCGGCTCAGCAGTTAGAAGTGGGGGGTCTTTGTGGGGAGGTTTTTCTGATGGGCTTTGAGCTCTTCCCACCCTCAGCACATGAATAATCCTTCTAATATTAGCATCCCTGAGCTGGCAGAAGCAAACCACAGCCTTCCCTCGCCCTCCAGCACCTCCCCCCCCCGCCCCAGGAGCTGTGCTGAGTGCGTATACCACACACCACACAAATATATATACTGCACCACATACGTACATAGACATACACACACTGCACACATTTATATATGTGCATATACACACCACACACAACATACACATATACACATATACATACCTACATGCACACCACACACGCACCCACACACTCACACACCACCACAAATGAGTTATTTCTCTGAAGTCTCACCAAGTTGGGAGATGAAACGTCTGATAAAATCCTTTCTTGGGGGCGGGAGGGACTCTTCTTGCCGCAGAGAGGGCTCTTTGTCTCTCTCACTCAGTCCCTTCTCCCCACCCCTCTTCATTTCTGGCGTTTAACGCTCAACAGATCGCAAGACGCCCTCGAGTTTTTCTCAGCCTTCTTGCATTTCCCTTTTCTTACGAAGGCTCTCAGTCTTCTTAGCTGCACGCACGCTGGTCTGTCTGCGGCTCCACACCTTTTGTCTCTCCAGCTCCTCCCCAACCCCTGCTTTTTGCTGCCCTTTACGGAGAGCCGAGGAGCCGAGCCGACCAGGCTTGGTTTCTTTCACTGTCTCTCTGTTTCGTTCATTAAGCGCCCCCCCCCCCTTTTTTTTTGGCCAAGGGCTTATTAAGTCTATTTGTAAAAGAAACCAGACGCATCTGTGTCCTAGCCGATCTGCAGGGAGATTATGGGACTGGGATAATCGGTCCTCTGTCTGGGGCAGCTCAGTTCAGAGGAAGGAGCCCCAAGTGCTTGCTTGTGGCTATGTGAACTTGGTAGACCTCGGCTCGCGGCCTCTGGGTCAGCGAGTGTGGGCTCCGAGGGCAGCTGTGGCGGCGGCGGCGGCAGAGTCCACACCAGGTTCTGGACCCGTCGCGTACTGTGGCCGGCCCTGCTATGTCCGTCCCAGCCACGTGAGGGGAGGAGGGGCGGAAATAGGCCCCCAAAGAACTCCGAGCAGGGCCCACGATACCCCGAGAAAGCAGCCCGGTTGAACCGACGAGACAATGAGACAGAGGAGGCAGGCCAGTCCGCAATCCGTCTGACGTGACCTGGTCTATCTGCCACTTAAGGGGGAGGAGGGGAAGGGAATGTGGAGTTCGGGACGGAGAGTATTGTTGGGAAGAAAACCCTGCAGGGCCTCTGGGCTCCAGGGGGACTTTGATGGGGCCCTGCGGCTCCCTATTCGCTCCAGGTTCTGGAAAGAGAGGGCAGGCAGGAGGGCGGAAAACGGTCTCCTTGCTCAGTCGGGCCCTAACCCGCTCTGTTTTGACGGTTTAGACAAAGACGCTGCAGAGCCGGAGGTGAGGATGGTGAATGGCAAACCCAAGAAGGTTCGCAAACCCCGAACGATTTATTCCAGTTTTCAGCTGGCTGCCCTCCAGAGGCGGTTTCAGAAGACCCAATACCTCGCCCTGCCCGAACGCGCCGAACTGGCGGCCTCTTTGGGCCTCACGCAGACACAGGTAAAGCCAGAAGCCCTCTGGGCTCCCTGGCCTGGGTTCCCGACCTGAAGCCACCTCCCTCCCGTTCTCCCTCCGCCCCCAACCCCTACCTAGGTTCAAACCTCTGGCTAAGAGTAGAGCAATGAGCGCTCAGGCTCGGCACCCTACCCGCTCTCACTCGGCTGGCACCTCTGGGCTGCTCCTCCCTGTGGCTCCCAAGGCTTTTGGAGGGAGCGTCTACATTGAGATGAGACTTTCATCTCGCCTGCTGGACACGCAGCTCTAAACTCCTGGGTCCTCTTTCCTTGGATCCGGGTAGGACTTGGACAGCCGGGTGGTCCGGGATGGGGTCTCTGGGGCCCATACTGTGTGGGAGCAGAAACAAAGGAACCGCCCAACGCTGATGTTGGGCTTCCAGGCTAGCGGCTGCCGGGAGCAGGAGGAACGTGAGTGTCTTGGGGTCCTTGGAGTTCATCTCCCTCCGCCCTCCTAGCGGGAAGGCCAAGAAGGTTCCTAGAGTCCCCGAGCCGACGGCAGCTCTGTCCGTCGGCCCAAGTGGCCCCTTGCGCCCTCCTCATCTGACCCCTGCCTGCCCAGCTGTCCTTCCGACCGTTCTCTCCTGGGGTTTGTGAGGCCGCAAAAATCCGCTCTGTGCAGCCCCCAAGAGCTTGTTTTCTCCTTTCTTCTCCCTTCTAAAGGTCATCTCCTGCAAACCGATTTTCATTCTATCCACCCCCTCTGCCTCTCCATGCACACGGACATACACCTACCCACAGTCCGCGGTCACCAGGAAAAAAGAGGGCGTTTCTCCCTCTTTTGCTCCCTTGCTCCTTTCCCTGCGTCTGGGACGTGAGTGGGAGGGAGAACCTCGGGAATAAGCAGGAGGAGCTGCCTGGGCCTGAAGAGAGGAGGTGGAGGACTGGGGAGCTTGGAGGTGTCTGACCTCGAGCGTTTGCCCAAACCGGGAAACTGGCGCACCCGGGAAAGAAGTGAAACCCGGGTCGAGCGCGAGAAGTAGGTCTCCTGAGCCAAGTATCCTGGAGCTACCACGGTCAGGGAAAAGAAAAAAGGCCAGGAGAAAGGGAGAGAGGCAGGGAATAACGCTAATCTCCCTGGTTCCCAGTCCCTAGCTTTGTTTGATGCGGGCTCCGGCTCGGCTGAGAAGGGAACTAGAGTTCGAGCTGGAGCAGAGGGGGAGCGCTCCGCCCTGACTGGCCCCACCAGGACAGTGAGGGAAGGCGCGGCGGGGGCTGGGGGCACCATAGACCCCAGGCCGCTCAAATCCCCCCTCCCAGACTGTCCCCGTAATCCCCGCACTTGTTCTCCCTCCCAGGTTAAAATCTGGTTTCAGAACAAAAGATCCAAGATTAAGAAGATCATGAAGACCGGGGAAATGCCGCCGGAGCACAGTCCCAGCTCCAGTGACCCCATGGCGTGTAACTCTCCGCAGTCTCCAGCTGTGTGGGAGCCTCCGGGCAGCGGGGCAGCAGCTCGCTCCCTGGGCCACCACCCTCACGGCCACCCTCCAGCTTCCAATCCGTCCCCCGCCTCAAGCTACCTGGAGAACTCGGCGTCCTGGTATCCCGGGGCCGGTTCCCTCAATTCCCACCTCCAGCCGCACGGCTCCCTACAGCATCCGCTGGCGCTCACCTCCGGGACGCTTTACTAGAGAGACCAGAGTGGGCGCAGCCCCTTGCCTGTGCGCCAGCCGCTTGCGCTCTGTCTCTGCTGCCCGGACTCCCGTATTTTGCTGTTTTAGGAATATTAATGAAAGAAATGCGTGTGGGCAAGTGTTTAAGAACTAACAGCCGGAGACCCAGATTCGTGTGTAAAGCTTGTGCATGTAAGTTATTGTATTTCAAAGGACCCCTCCCCCTTTTTTTATAGACGAACTTTTTGCGCATCGGTGGACACTCTCAATGGTGCCTTGAAATCTATGACCTCAATTTTTCAAAAGACTTTTTTCAACGTTATTTTAACCATGTAAATAGGTGTAGATAGAGGAATTAAACTGTATATTCTGGACAAATAAAATTATTTCCACCATGAATACAGAATGTCTGGGGAAATATTCTTTTTGACTTTCCGATAATTATCTGGAGATGCTTCCGGAAAGCCATTGGGGGGAATCTTTGAGAGACCTGCAAGGGTCCCTGGGAAGCACCCGGCCCATTTGGGTCCTGGAACAAGGCGATTTGTCTGATGTATAGGGCCTAGGCTCCACTGTCTATAACTTCACTGGAACAATGGACCACGGTTTTTATTTCTGCTACATACAAGCAGAGAGAGGGGCTTACTGAGGGTTTATGGATCTGACCATATGATATTGACAGATCTTGTAGAGCTCAACCTCGAACGAGCTCTACTGAAGAGAAGTTCGGAAGCTGTAATTCTCTACCCCCAACCCTAGTCCCCCTTTCCTCCCCCCATCGGGGTTGCGCTGGCGAGCTCTGAGGCCTCTGGAATTCGGAACTCAGCACAATGAGCGAAGCAGTGGTGGCGGTAACCAGAGTAATTAGGCAGTTTGCACTGGGCCCTGAGCAAGCTTGAGCGCAGAGTAAAGAATAAAAATGAGGGTCTACTTTGTCTCTGCCTGGGAAGAAGAGGAGGAGGAAAAAGAAGAGGAGGAAGAAGAAAGAGGAGAAGAAACTTCTCAAACATTTGGAGTGTTTTCATTATGTTTTCGTCACTACGTGACTGGTAATATTAATAATGATACTTTGCAGGCACTTTCAGACCATGGGAAGGGTAGCTGGGGCCGGTGCTGCCCCTCTTCCCTGATGACTGTTTTAGGCCCGTTTCCCAGGCAGTATCCAGAGGACGAAGCTGGTATCTGAGGGGGCATGTTAGGGAGCCCTTCAGAGCTAGAAGGGGCAGCCTTTTCCCTTATTCACAGCGCTGGTGTGGCACAGGGTGGCTGGGCAATTGAATCGGAGAACTTCGGAGTGTCATTATTAAGGGCACAATGACATGGGTATAAATCTCTTTTATAATTGATTTGTGACAGGAAAGGAGGCTTTGAGCTTGTCTAGCAAACCCCCAAGCCAGAAACTAAAGCAGAGTTATTTTACCTCTGCCCCAAATGGAGTCAGTCTGGGCTCTGTCCCTGTCTCCCTCCTCATCTCTGTCTGTCTCTCTGTTGGGCTTCATCTGTCTGTCTCTCTGCGTGTCTATCATCTTATTTGTTCCTCTAGCTCTTTATCCATCTTTATCTGTTTGCCTGTCTGGCCATCTTTATTTGTTTTTCTGTCTGTCCCTATGATTCTTGCTCTTGCACAGTCTACAGAGATGGCCCAGACATTTCCCAGTCTCTACTAGGTCTGGTAGCAGTCAGTCCTATTCTGCTTCCTGCATTTCTCTAATAGCAAAAGAAACTGTGGGCTATAAATTTACAAACCCAGAGCTGGGCCGAAGGAAACTAGACCGTCCCTGGATGACAAGGCTGCCAAGGGTAGCTGGTTGGTTAGTGGTAGTCGTTAGGATCAGAGCTTGAAACATCCCCTGTCCCCTTGGGGATCTCAGAACTGGGAAAGCAGGGCCTGAAATGCTGGCTACACTTGATGATGATGGGCCCAAGTGCCAAAGCCCTCAGCTCCTACTTGCTCCACCTCTAAGCCACTGTCCCTGCCTCTCGACCTGCCCAGCCACCTCCTGACCCAGTCTCTCTGAACTTTGCTTCCTGGTCCAACCTGGTTTAAGTAAAAAGCTACCGAGTCTCTGGAATTGGGATTCGGTTCGATTTTATCTGGTTTTGTTTCGTTTTACTTTTATTTTTTTAGTTAAGTGTTTCTTAGCTGGTCTGGACTTCCGGCCTCCTTGCGCCTTAGGCCGGAGTGCAGGACCCCGGAGGCCTAGGAAGTACGGTAAGAACGTGGATTCATTGACATCCATTGGCAAAGCCCGAGGGCCGACTTCTACTTTGTCCGAGGCCCATCGGGAGCAGCCTTGTCCTTGGTTCCCCGGAATTTCCAGTGACCCAATGACGTCCTGGATGGAGCTAGACTCGGACCTGAGTCGGGGACACTCAGAGAGGGAGGAAGAAGGACGCAGGCTGTCTTCCCCCGACCATAGAGAAGAATGAAGGGAATCACCGCACAGAGAGCAGGTGGAACTCCACTTTTCTCTTCGGGCTGACAGGACCCAAAGTCTGCAGTTATCAATGTGCATGGGTGCTGCCGGTGTGGGTGGCGTTCCACGTGGGGCGCACAGCTCTCCAAGTCTTGCATTTTTTGGCGTGACCAACCACTTTCTTCTTGTCTCTTTGGACACCAGCTTTTCCATCGCCGTCCTCACCCTTGCCCTCCACGTCCTCAGCTTCCCCTTCTGCCTTCTAGCCTTCCCTTCTCCTTCTCCTAGACCTAGGCTTACCTCCCTCTGCTTTGGGCTCTTCCGACGCACAAAGAAAGGGGGAGGGGAGGGAGAGAGGGTTTTTTCTTCGCCCAAGCTCGGGCGCTGCTGGATGCTGCTGGGAGGGTGGCCTCCGGTGACCGGGAGAGAGAGAACTGAGGGGACCGCGGCTTCTCGGGAGCTGCCCAGCCGCGTGGTCACGCAACTCTGAGTCAGACCACATCCGCACTTCCCTATCTTGGGCTCCGGGGAAAGATCCAAAGGATTCCTTTGGGAGCCTGCTGGTTCGGGGGCTGGGTTGGTTCCTTTCAACTTGCTTGGCTTGTCTTCTCTCATTCCTTTTGCCCCCTTTCTTCCCATGTCTTTGGCACGGTCCGCTAACAGTGGACAAAAATACTGGGGCAGAAGCTCCCGGAGACCAATTCCCAGACACGGTAGGGACAACGAGGCTTCTCCGCGAGGACCTGGGGCCCCCAGGGTCTCCAGTAACTGGCCGATGGCAGCAAAGCCGGCTTCCCCAAATATAGCCCGGCTGTGGCTTCGCTCCCAGCGTCTGTGGGGTTCGATCTCGTTCTCTCCGTCTTGGTCTCCGTCTCTGGGTCTTCTGTGTCTGTTCTTCTTTATCGCTTTCGGTTTCTAGTGTCTCTCTCGATCTCTTTCGTTATATCCCCTTCTTCCTTCCAGCCGTTCTGAAGGGGTCTTGGTCTCCCTCCAGCTCTCGTCGTGTGAGTTGAGGTTGACGATACAATGGGACCAAGAGAACAAATCCAGCCTTGAGGTCGCTGCCCGCATATGCCTCTACCGGGCGGGTGGGACTCCCGGTGCGGACCCCGCCGGGAGGGGGTGCAATTCCCCCTGCCCAGACAGAGCTGCTCCTCTTTCAAGCCTACTGTGCAGGAGGGGAGGGGGCAGAAAGGTCCCGCCTCTCCTCCCCTAAGCGCGGAGTCTCCTTCAGCTTTTTGAATTGAAAAGGGGGGTGCAGGAAGCAGACCAGGAGGGGCCTAGCTGGTGGGAGCAGTATTAGCTCCGATCCCCCAAATTTTGCTGGAAGGGATCAGAAGAAGTGCCTTTGGCTCCTTCCTCCCCAGCTAGGCTGGGTTGGGCTGGATTCATTTCGGCTTCTTTTCTCTTCTGCTCTTCAGTCTTCTTCCCTCCTCCCTCCCCCCTCTCCATCCCTCCGCCACTGCTCGTTTGGAGTGGAGACGGGGGCAGCCCAGGGAGCCGAGAAGAGCCGCATTCCTGCGGGTGCCAGGCGGCTCCAGGGCTGAGCCACAGGGCCTGAAGCACAGCCCCACATGCACAGTCCCCCACCTTGGCCTCTGCTGCTGCCCGGGGACTTGATCCTTCCCTCACACCCGCCTTCATGTCGGGTCTCCCATCCACCCCAGGAGAGCTATTCCACAGAAATCCAGATTCATTCTGTTTGGCACAGACTTTGCCCCTGGGGGGAAAAAAACCCAAAACCTTTATCCGATGCCACCCACTCCCTTGTCCCAGCGCTCCTTACCTTTGTTTCAGGCTCTCTCTCTGCCTCTCTGTTTTTGTTTGTCTCTGTTTCTGTCCCTTTGTCCCTCTCTCTGTCTCTGTGTCGGTCTGTCAGTCTCTCCCTCTTTCTCTCTCACTGTGTGTGTGTGTGTGTCTCTCTGTTTCTGTCTCTATCTCTCTGTCTCTCACTCTGTCTCTTGTCTCTTCTTTGTCTCTATCTGCCGACACACATATATACACATCCTGCCAAGCATGCTTCCAATCTCAAACCAAGGCCCAATGTGCCTGCCTTTCCTTTCCCTTCTCCTCCTACTCTCCCACCCTTACCTCAATTCCAGCCTCTCCCAAAATAGTGCTTTCCCGCCTACCCCACTTAGTCCACTGCCTCAGATGACAGCTCAACCCTTCTGGTCCCTCTGATCCCAAGAGATGCCCCCTCCCTTCACAACTTTCAGCCTGCTGCCCTGAAGGTCACCCACTGATTCAGAGACCCCAAGCTGGACCTTGATCTTCCCTTCTATGGAAAGTGCCCCCTCTCCCATTTAAATCTCCGGTGAAATCTCCTGGCCCAGGGCTTCTGGTTTTCAACGGACATCTACTGGCAGGACCCTAGTATTTCTGTCCATCTTTACTTGTGTTTAAAGTAAGAGAGGAGAGGTTGTTTAGGGCACTATGCAGTTTCTCTTCTCTACACACACAAGGTCAGGGCTAGCCAAGGTCACTTGGCCTTAGTGAAGGTCACTTGACTTGGAGTGAAGGAGAGATCTTTATGGTGAAATAAGGGCACCTACTGTATTGGGGAAAGTTTGGTCTCCTCTCAGCCCTGACGCCTCCCTCCTATTCCCCACCTAAGTAGCTCCTAAGATGGAGATCTCAATGCCTGAGCATGACCTTGACAACAACAATCCTGATTCATTGACCACCCCACACCCACCCCACTCTCTTCCAACAGGGCAGGAAACTTGCTAAGCAGTGTATGTGTATGGGGAGGGAGGAAAAACCACAACCTGACCTTTCTCTAACATTTCTCCAAAATAACTTTCTTACCCCCACCTCCCCACGGCCAAATCGGAGTGGTTTGGGGCCCTACTACTGGGCTATAGAAAGTGTCTCACTCTATGGAGAAATGAAGGAGGAAAGGAGAAAAAGGAAGAGGGAGGGAGAAGAGAAGTGAAGGAGGGAGAGGAAGAGGGAGGAAAGAGTAAAGGGGAAGGAGATAATGGCAAAGAGAGAGGGAGAAAAGGAAGGAGACACCGAGGGAGAGAAAAGGAGGGAGGAAGACAAAGGGAAAGGAAGAAAGGGAAGGAAGAGGGAAAAGAGAAGAAAGAAGCAAGGAGTAGTAAGAAAAAATAGGGAGGGAGGAGAAAGGAAAGGGAGGAGGAAGAGGGAGGGATGTGAGGAGTGGGAGGAAGGGAAGGGAAGGGAAGGAAGAGAGAGGAGGAAGAAGGAAGAGGGAGGGGGGAGGTACTGGGAAGAAGAGAAGAGATAGGGCTGGAGGGAAAGGAAGAGGGAGAGAGAGCTAGGGAGAAGAAGAGGAAAGGAAGGAGGGAGGAGGAAGAGGGGGAAGGATATAGTCCTCTCAGTCGTCTGGGAGGCTCTCCCCAGAAAGTGAGGAGCTGCTGTACAGGCTAGGTCGGTGCCGGCCTACGAGGATGGCCCGGGCTCACATTGATCGAGGCCTGGGGAGAAGCCTCAGCCTTTGTTCTCCAGAGCTTCTCCTGTACCCCGAGCTTTGGGGGGCGGGGGGGGAGGCAAATGCGGGAGCTACTTCGAACTTCCTGAGACACTTCTTTTCTGCTGTCCAAGCCGCAGCCCAAGCCCTTATTTCCACAAAGCCCTGTAATGTGGTCGGTCCGGGTGTTAGCCGCCCCAGGGAGGCCAGCTTCCTCAGTCCCCGGCGCAGTAATCTCCAACCTCAGTGTCAGCCTCGGCCTAGCCTCCCTCCCAGATTGCTCAGGGGCACAGTCCCTAGAAAATCTGAAGTCCCAGATATGCACCACAGGTGTCCCTGGCACTTGAAATCTCCTTTAAATCTGCCGCACCCTTCCCCCTCCCCCAAGATCGACTGTAGAGGCCGCTGGGGTGGGGGTGGGAGGGACGCTGACCACAGGGTCTTTGCTAGAAAGAGGGAGGGAAGTGCACAGGGAGAGGTCCGAACAAGGTCAGACAATTCTGAGAATGCCTTCGGGAGTTCTGCCTGAGCCAGACCCAGGGAAGAGCTTTGTATTACACTGGTCTCCTGACTTAGAAGTACTGACTTCCCCACGCCAGAATGCACGCACTTGTCGCCGGTCAGGTGCCAGGGCAGGAGAAGGGAGGCAGAACCCTAAACCTACATGCCAGACTTCCCTGGTCCTTGGGAAATTTGCCTCGGAAGGAAGTAGGCCCCAAGCATCCAACTGCTTCCTACGTGGATCCGTCACAGTCTACTTCCACACAATGTAAGGACCTGCCCAGATGATGTCAAGTAGAGTCCCCTCCTCTCCCACTCTGGCTCACTCGAAGCCTGAGGGCCCCACTCACAGGATGGTCCTTTAGGCCTTGTCTTGGCTTTCAGACTGGCCTCAGTGGGGGGGAAAGAAGAGCCTCGCCTCGACCCCAAAACTGGGTTTCCTGCAGAGTCAGCTCTAAGGACCTCAGTTGTTCTGGAGGTCAGAGCTGAGAGTCCTAGCTGAGCACAGCAGGGTAACGAGCTCTGCCGACTTGGCAGGAGAGCCCCTGAAGGCAGACCAGTAGGGGCAGGGCAGCCGGCCAAAACCCTGGGGCTCTGTGTTCAGACTCTACCGTAACGACAACCTTATTTTTCTACTCTGACCTTTCAGGACCCATGGGCCTGGAAAAGGTGATCGAAGAAGGGGCGCTAGTAGGTGGGCAGGTTGGCAGAGTTCCTCTGATGCCCACCTGCCAATGCCATTGAGAACTCCACAGAGGACACAAGGACATTTCCTAAAAGGTCCCTGGGCGGCGTCTGGCAAATGACCAGTGAGCCTAAGGTCAGGGTGGGAGTCTTTGGAAGTCTCGAAGGGTTGGTGGAGGCAGAGAGACCATGGGGAAGGCCAGGGCTACAACCCACACGGAGGCCAACTGGCTGTGTGGGGCGGGGCGGCTGGGGGTGGGGGAGGAAAGGGTGCTGCACAGCCAAGGCTCTGCTTTCCTTCCCTCTACGGAAGGATCTCGAGAGCCCAGGAAAGAAGCAGAGAACTCGATGGTCAGGGCGGAACCCGAGGAACCATCAGAGATCCCAAGAGGGAGTCCGGGAGCCCGGGGCTAAGGCTGGCCCCTCCTCCCCCCAGGTTGCTTGCTCCCCTTCGGGTTCCCTGTTTCTTTGCGGGATTCCCTCAGCCCTTTGTCCTCAAGGTTGGCCTTCCCCAGGGCGGGCGCGGCTCCTACCTCCCCCTCTCCCCCCCCCCCCCATTCCGGACCTCCCCAAGTGCCCAGGAAATGAGAAGCGCCCGGCAGCAGCCGAGAGCTGCCTCTCAGCAGCCCATTTGTGTTGACAATGGCTGGATTGGCCCTACTGGACAGTTTCCCATGTACCACTCCGGAATCATTACCTCGCGGGCTGGATTAGGATGCTATTATCATAATCTGGACGTTTCCAATTATCTGTAATTTGCAAAGATGCACCAGGTCCTGATTACAGCAGTGTGTGTGTTTTTATCAAGCTAACCATCACTAAACAGTGACAGTAATAACCGCTAATTTCGCCGGCGGTATAAGAGGTGCCGGGCTGTGCGAACAAGTTCGCACCTGGCTGTGCTCACTCAGCCGAGGATGGAGGGAGCGAGAGCTGCGCCCAGAGGAGCCGCAGCCGAGCGCGCTCGGCTCTTCCGGCCCGCTCAGCGCTAGCGACCCCAAGCCGCGGCCCTTCAGCGCTGCAGGCCCTGGCCCCGGGGGTAAGTGAGCCCTTCTCGCTTCCTTCCCGCCAGCCTCAGTGGCTGCCTTGTTCCCTTGCCTCCGAGCCTTGGGAGGCTGGAGGGCTCGGCCTCTGGAGCCTCCAAGGTCTTTTAGGGTGTTCCATCGAGCTCCCCTACCTCCACTCCCGACCGCGGCCCTGAAAGACAGAAGCTGGAGTAGTCAGGGGTGGGGTGAAGAGTGGGATGGGAGCACTGAGGCAGGGATCGTGGAGTCAAGGAAGGGCAGAGCCTCTGCTCAAGGCGGATACTCGGGAAACCTAGACTGACTCTCTGTCTCTCTGTTTCTCTCTGTCTCTGTCTGTCTCTCTCCGTGTGTCTCTGTCCCTATTCTGTCTCTGTCTCTCTTCTCCAACTCTGTCTCTGTCTCTTTGCCTATCTGCCTTCCCACTCGCCCACACATACACCTTGTTTTCTTTCTCGGCGTTATTGTATACGTGAGGAATGAATGGATGACAGATTTGTTAGCTTCTGGTGCATGCGGGTAGTGGAGCCCCGGGAAATGCTGCCAGTCGGAGACCTTGCGGGCCCTGAGTGATAGTCTAAACTCCGAAGGCAGATATGGGCTTTCTCAGTCTGGCCAGGCCAAGGCTGTTGCCTCGGCCTACTCTTGGTTCTGACTGGGCCGCATGCTTTTGGTGCACCGGAGGGCAACGCCTGCAAGAGTCCTGGAGCTGCTTTATTCCGATCCCTGCCTGAAAATGTTCCTAAAGACTGGCGACCTCTGTCTGAGTTCCTCCCATTGATACAGTTTGAATTGGGTCTCCCAAGCTGGTTGTGAGTTCAGAAAGGCACCAATTTTTTGGCGAAAGCCTGATGCCCACGATCGCCAGCCCCCCCAGCTCTCGGGGTGTTGCTTAGGGCCTGCTAGAGGGACCGAAAGCTCAAAGCTGGTCTTTTAGATGGGAGGACTTTCCTGTCAATGCCCTGTCCCAGGCCACAGCAAAGGTGTCTCCCTCCAGGGTTGGGTGGAGGTTGGGAGAACTCCTCTCGGCTGTCCATAGATGACGCTGTTTCCCGGAGCTCAGGGCCGCTTTCCTTGGCTCCAGCGGGCTGCTCTGGAAATGAAAGGAAGCGGAGAGCTGGCGAGCTCCTGGGAAGTCAATGTATCCTGCCCTTCTCTGTGTTACAGGAAGGACTCTCTTTGGACGCCGATCCTTTGTGACTGCGCTGTGTCAAAAGACAATGAAATGGGCAGGGTCTTTGGGTAGCAGGAGGGGGAAGCTCTGCTTTCCTTCCCACACAACCCCATCAGCTTTAAAAGAGAGAACTGTCTTTGGAGCCCCAAAGGTCCTCTCTCAACCAGCTCCAGCCAGGGCCACTGTTCCCGGGTACCAGGATGGGTAATGCTTTACACACTTCTCTTGGCCATCCTGGACAGGCAAGGGCTTCCTAAGCAGTCTAATTATTCTGCAGTTACTGCATAACTCGTGACTCAAGGAGTCCGGGTCGGTTCAACTCCGTCCTTGGGTTGAGGTTACAGACCCCTAGAAGACAGATCCCTCCCACCCCCAGTCATCCCAGCCCAAAGGAGCAGCAACTGTGACAGAAAACCTTGGGGAAGGAAGAAAGGAAGGAGGTAGGGAAGAAGAAAGGAAGGGAGGAGGAAGCAAGGGATCAAAGAAAGAAGGAAAGACGGAGGAGGGAAAGGGGAAGGCAAGGAAAGAAGGAAGGAGGAAGGAGGAAGGGAGGGAAGGAAGGAAGGAACGATGGAAGCAACGAAGGAAGCAGGGAAGAAAGGAGGGAAGGAAGGGAGGGAGGGAGGGAAGATATCAGAGCACCGGGTCCTCTGAGCTCCCAGGAGCTCGCTGGGGTCCGGGCTGCCAGGCGCTCCCAGTGGTTTGGCACGGGGCTCCCGTTGGTTTCATGTATGGTAGCTAGCTTTCTCTTGAACGTAATTTGAATAATTCAGTAAAAGCCCACTAGCAGCTGTATTCTGCAGCCTATTCCATTCTTTTCAGCATTATAATTTTGGTTAATTTTCAATTTTAGGTCCTACGTCTCTGCAATTTGTGTATGAATAACAGAATAATTCCCCTCTTTTGTTTCGCCTTTCCTGTTCCTGAATCTAAATAAAGATGGCTTTTTAGTATTAAAAGTGGGGGGAAATTACAGGTAATTATCTTTGACGGTAAAAACGCTGTAATCAGCGGGCTACATGAAAAATTACTCTAATTATGGCTGCATTTAAGAGAATGGAAAAAAACCTTCTTGTGGATAAAACCCTTAAATTGTCCCCAATGTCTGCCTCAAATTGGATGGCACTGCAGCTGGAGGCTTTGTTCCACCGTGATCCTGGGGAGCGCAGAGCCCAAAGTTTCACAGTGGGAAGGGGGGAAAAGAAAAGAAAACAGTTTTCCTAATGGAACAATGCGAACGGTAGAAAATGACGAGACTGATCGGTTTTAAACCATTCTGAAGCCTGACTGCGCGGGGAAGTTCCTCAACAAAAAGGGAGCGGGTCTCTGGGTAAGTAGTCTTTGCTTTGTGCCTAATTATAGGGACTGTCCTTTTGCGCGGCGGCGGCGGCGGCGGCAGCGGTTGTCATTAGCCTGGGGGGAGCCTGGGAGAGAGCGAACGGCCCATTGACTCTTGATCAATGGCGCCCGGCATTCAAGGCTCAGGGTTTGCAGGCCGCCCAGGGCTGCCGCAGCCATTCATTCTCGCAGTATGGGGCTGGCGGCCCGCTCTGCAGACCCAGGCCTTTACAGCGCCCTTGCCTTGAGGGCTTCCCACCTTCCGCTCAGGACCCCCAAAGAGCTCCATCTCAGCCTGGCTGGCTGCCTAGTGGTCAAGGGCCCCTAGGCCTGGGGTGGTGGAGAGGTACCCGAGCCAATTCCGGGCTTCCGATTCGTTTGGCTTTAAAGACACCAGAAGCTATTTCTGAAAAAAGCCAGAGAGTGGGCTCTTGGGGGAAAAGGAGAAAGGACGAAGTCAGGGATAGAGGAGGGGGATGGCCACCTATTTGCTCCTCACCATTTCTATGTTAGGCACAGTCATATGCCTGGAGATTGACCTAAGTATGTCTCCTGAATTACAACGGTAGAAACGGATTGGGAACAGGAAGGAAGGAAGGAAGGAAGGAAGGAAGGAAGGAAGGAAGGAAGGAAGGAAGGAGGGATGAAGAGAAGGCTAATCACCAAGACACCATGCTTCATTTTGAAGCAGTTTCGAGAAAGGAGAGTGGTCCCCACAAAGTCCGTTTTCCAGGAGCCTGTTGCATGCTTATTAGGGAGGTCTTTTTTTAAGTGGGGAAGAAAATAGAGTGTGGGGGTGGGATGGGGGAAGAAGGAAGGAGCGAGGATGAGGGAAGGAGGGGGAGGAGAGGGAAGGAGGGGGAAGAGAGGGAGGGAGAGAGAGAGAGAAACACTCCTCGGCATTTTGTGGCTTTTACTCCATATATGAAAGAAGACAAAAACATACAAAGTCTCTGTACAGCTAAAATTCAACAATATATACAGAAAGTTTCTCTTTCTAAGCGTCCCAACGAGCTGCTCCGTGAATGGGGGTCGCTGGCAGCCAATTCATTGACTGAGCCTTGCCAAGTCATAGGTCGGCAGGGGGTGTAGGTGCGCTGTCCTCTGTCTTTCCTCCCGAGCTCAGGACTTGGCGAGGGAGGCAGGGGACGGGGATCAGGGAGGCAGGGGCTGGGGATGGACAGTAGGCTCTGTCTGTCCGCCTTCCTGCTCAGCCCACTTGGAGCACAACATGCAGCTCTCCCCTCACGGGCCCCTCAATGGGCCCGACAGACTCAGAGCATCTCACTTCAGTTAGAAGCAGCAGGGAGGGGGGCGGGGAGAGGGAAGTTTCTGTCCCCTGTCCGGGATTGGCAAAATCTACCCGCAGGAGGAGTGGAAGCAGCTTCTTTCTCCTCATTCATCTGGGGTCGGCTTCTAAACTCCCGAAACCAGTGAAAGCCTGGGCGTGGTAGCTAAAGGCGCTCTCTCCGATGGGCTAGAAAGTCCGGACCGAGTCTCTGCCGGCAGGCCCCATCGGGCTGATCCAAGAGGCGGCGAAACTGACCGCACGGGAGTGCCTGGGAACCAAGAATCCTCATGGAGAAGTGTGGAGAGCTGGGGCTCCCCCCAAGGCTCCAGCCACTTCAGCGAGGTTGCTCCGTGGGGGAGATGGGAGGGGAGGGTGGGGGAGGGAGAAAAGCAAAGCAGAAAAGCCCAACTGGCCTCCTGGTCCCCGCCTGGCCCCGCTTGCCTGGCACTGCTTGGTTTGGGGACCCAGGGCCGGGAGCTCCCCAGCCCTGGAGAGGGTGTCTCCTTTGCTAGCTCAAGGCGGGAGCCGCGGGGTCACATCATCTGTGGTCTCTGCATGGTGTCTTGATGTGGAGAAGAGTACCAGGGAGAGTAGCCCGGCATGTAGCTGCTGGGGGGCATATTGACTCCCTTGGCGGAAGCAGAAACGTCCCAAACGGGAGGCAGGGCGGGAGAGCGCGGAGACAGAGCCGCCGAACCCGCCAGGGGTTCACTCTCGTGAGGATTGCTGCCCTGTTTGAGCAACTTCTTGAACTTGGAGCGTTTGTTCTGAAACCAGATCTTCACCTGGAAGCAAAACGTAGGAGTCAGCCAGAAGGTGAGGAGCAAAGGCCGGCCCTAGCCCTCCAGCCCTAGAGCAGAAGCCCTGGCCTCCTCCCTCAGAGCCCGCCCGTCCAAGTCCAAGGGCCTAGGTCAGGCCCCAGCCAAAACTAAACAAGGTCGAGGGAGGCGCAGGACCAGAACACCTGAGGGTTTCAGGGCTCCTGGGGCCGGTTTGGTTCAGCTGCCCTCCTCCTCTTCTCCGAGACCTTTTCTGATCCCTGCTCATAGTGCCCAAGAGTGATGGTGAACCCCAACAGAACTGGCCTTATTAGATCCCATGACTGCGGACCAGCATCATTCAGGCCATATACAGTGGGGTCAGGGTAGGTAGGAGTGTAAGTAAGTGCCTGAGGGTGCTAGGGTCTTACTGCAGCCACAAGATTCATCATTCATCCATCCTTCACTCACTGGCTCGGGGAGCCTCCCATTGATCACTCCGTGGTGGGGCATCCAGGAGTGAGAGGATTATACCGAGCAGAGGAGCTCAAGCCTAGGCCCCCGGGGAAGCTGAGGGAGGTGGGGCCTCTCTGATCCCCAGCCTTGGACGCCAAAGTTGGTGTAAGGCCTAATAGGCCTTTATATATACACACCTATAATGTGTGTGTGTGTGTGTAGTATAGGAATATATGTGTCTAGGTACACAAAGGCACAGAAAATATTTGTATATACTCACAAATATATAGAAACACGCACACACTGGCAGCCAACACGGCACATTCAAGGACAGATACACACATATTTAAACCCAAAATACGTCTACACCCCACACGCAGCACATCGACTCACAATATACCTAAACACGTATGCAAATGTAAGCGCACACTCACACACACACACAAATCTTAGTTGCTAGAGATTGGAGATGTTTCAAAAAGTGAAGCTTTCCCAGTCCTAGCGAAGCAGAGAAAATTCCGACAAATGGCGGTGACCAGCAGCTGCAGCCGACTCGGGTCTGGACTAGGTCGGTGGCTTCAGGGAGAGGCCGCAGTTGGCACACAAGGATCATCAGCCTTTCCGTTTCTGCAAAGCCTCAAACCCTCGTCCTAAGGATAGGCCCCTGGAGCCACTGACCTTCCCTATATCTGCCTATTCAGACGGAGCCGCCATTGTCCCCTTCTTCCTTGCCTGGCCCTTTTGCCTTCTGAGGGGCTCTCTGAAGTCTCCTCAGCCCAACCCCGGAGATCGCCAGCAGCCCTGGCTGTCCTGGCCAATGATGCTTCAAATTCTCCTTTCGTCTTGAATCATTCTATACACATTTTTAGTCTCTTTGCCTACAGTGCTACAGAAGAGCCCCTGACCGCTTGGGATCCCCGAGCAGTCCCTGTCCTGGGCTCTCTCACTAGACATGCCGCAGCTCCAAGGCCTTTCTTTCTTGGAAAGGGGATTGCAGCTGGGATCCTTTGGTTTGTATCCGGGCCCCTCCGCCCAGCTGGAACGGGTCTGATTCTGGTTTCGATTCGCTTTATCCACTTCCTTGCTGTGTGAGGGAGCTAGACTGAGGGCTTAATCTCGCCTAACTCAGAAACTGCTCACACAGGGTTGCAAAGCGACGCCCTCTCGGGCCGTCTGCCCGCCTTCCCTCCGCTCCATATCGGGCGCCATTCTTGCTTTTCTTTCTGGCCAAGCTCTCCACTGAAAACCCGCTAAGCTAGCTCTGTCAAATCTCTCCGCATTGGGTAGGTGGTGGGAGAGCGGCAGCGAGGGCCCGGACGCTGGTAGAGGGTGGGGTGGGAGGGTGCACGCCAGGCCAGAGCAGCCCAGGCTCTCCCTCCAACGCTCTTCGGCTTGTCCATCCCTGTTAATCTTCCCCTGCACCCCCAGCTGCGAGGCCCCTCGGTGAGGTACTCACCGGCCTCAGCCACACCCCCTCCCCAACCTGTGTTCAGCTAGAAGGCTGCGGGCGGGCAGACCAGGAGGGCTTCCTGGGGCAGAATTACCTGGGTTTGAGTAAGGCCCAGGGAAGCTGCTAGCTCGGCTCGCTCAGGCAGCGCCAAGTACTGGGTCTGCTGGAAGCGATGATTCAGAGCCTGCAGCTGCAGACTCGAGTAAATGGTCCGAGGCTTCCGAATTTTCTTCCCTTTGCCGTTGAACCGAATCTCCCCGTTTTCAATGACGGTGGTTTTCTGTTGATCTGTAAGCAAAGGGAGCCAGTAGGAGCGACCCATAGGAGTGATCGGCGGGAGCCAGTGCGGGACGCCCCCAGGGACCTCGCTCTCCCTCCCCGAGGTCTCCTGGAGCCACAGTCGGTCCTTTTGTCGGCTGCCGGGGAGCCCGGGGGGGGGGGGCGAAATGAGGACTGAGCTGGACAAGTGGCGGCAGTCCCACATCCAGGCCGCAGCAGGGGTGGGAGGGCGCGCGAGAGACAGAAGGGCGATGGCTGCTCAGACACCCAACTGAGAAGATGCCTCCCTCCCTCTCCACCCCCAGTTTGGGGTTTGGTGTTTGGGAGCTACCACAGGGATTCTGCTCAGTCTCATCGAATTGTGGGCTTAGGCCATTGGAAACCACAGCACCCGCCTCGACTCCAAACACACAGACCACACCCTCCCCCCAGTCGACAAGGGGGTCTTCCCGTAGAGCCCTAGGTGCGACCCGGCTGCCGTGAAGGGCTGAGGGCGGGTAGGAACGTTTGACTCGCTAGCGAAGCCCGGCTTCTAGCCGACTCCGAAACATTTCGGGCGAGGCTGCTAACCTGCCTTCCTGCCCTCAGGTGCTAACAAAGACAGCCAAGTTCGCCCGACCTGACCTCCGATTGGAGAGTCGATGTGGGTACAGATTGTCAACATGCCCGTGGGAACCTTCTCCCCTGCTGCCTGCTACAAGAATTGGGCCAGAATCCCCTCCCCACCGCATCCGTTCCCTTCTCGTTGTCCTCAGAGTCGGTTGGAGAGCCAAACAAAACTAGCCGCCCTCGGCCCCGCATGGCAATCAGGCCGGGTCTGATGCTCTGAGGGAAGCCCCTCCCCGGGTAGAGGTGGTGGCGGCAGGACCGAGGCCAGGCAACCCCGGGGAGCAAGAAGGATAAGAAGACAAGAGGGCTGGCGAGAGCCCCTGGGCCAAACTGGTACCGCGTTAGTGTGTGTGAATATGTGTGTGCCTGGACAGAGCCTCGGAGCACACAGATCCCCGCATAGGTCCAGAGCTCACTCACAAACACCGGCGTGCCAGGGACCGGAGAAGCGTCGATGGGACAGAGCTGCCCGAGAGAAGCCCAGAGCGATTCCGTGACAGGCTGGAACCGGGAAGAGGCCAGAGGCAAGATCCCGGGAGAGCAGGAGACGGAAGGGACCGGGGAAGGCCCGCAGCCCAAAAGGCCGCGGGCAGGAGGGCGGGCAAGCAGGTAGGCGAGAGGGCAGGCGGGCAGGCAGGCAGGCGAAAGGGCAAGCGGGCAGGAGGCGGGCGGGACGGGCAGATGGGGAGAGCTCGGGGACGCGTCCTGGAAGCCGGGCTCACCTGGGTCGTCGGGCCTCGTCGGGCCGGCCGAGCCGCTGTTGTGGTAGGCCTGGAGGTAGGGGCTGTGTTGCGAGTGGCTCATATACGGATAGGCGGCGGCCAGCGAGCGGTGGCTGTAGGCGCCCCCGCCGCCCCCGCCCCCGCCGCCTCCACCACCGGCCCCAGACGAGTAGGGCGCGCCGTGGTGTTGGTGGTGGTGGTGGTGGTGATGGTGGTGGTGGGAGCCCGCGGCCGCCGCTGCCGCCGCCGCCGCAGCCGCTGCCGAATGCAGGCAGTGCAGCGGATAGTGGGCGCCCGCCATGGCTGGAGAGTTCGGCGGCTGCTGCGCGGCCGAATGGGGCTGCCCGGGCACCGGTGGCGGCGGCGGCGGGGGCTGCGGCTGCGGCGGAGGAGGTGCCTGCGGGGGCGCCTGCGGCGGCGGGGGCTGCTGCTGCTGCTGCTGCTGCTGCCCGAACTCCATGAAGGCCGATTTGGACGAGTCCTGGGCGTCCAAGCCCTCAGCCATGGCAGTCATGGTCATCATGAAAACTTTGGATGCCGGAGGGAGCGCTCTCCTCCCCGGCGGCGGCCGCCTCGGCCTGGGCCCAACCCCACCGGGAGGCGGCGGCAGCGGCGGCGCTCGTTGCTCTCGCCTCTCCAGCCACCTTCGCACCGGGATCCTTGGAGACGTGAGGTCGGGGGGCGGTGGCGGCCCCGGGGTGCTCTCCTTCCGCCTCGCCCTCCCTGGGCCTCGGCCCCGCTCAGCCTCTCTCCAGAGCTCTCTCCTGCGCTCTGGCCTCCTCTCGCTCGCTCCTTTCCTCTCTCCTTCTCTCTCTCCTTCTCTCTCCCCCCCTTTCTCCCCCTCTCTCTCCCCCTCTTTCCCTTTCTCTCGCTCCCCTCGATTTTTTTTAATAGAAAGAGATCTAGTGAGCGGGGCCTTGTTAACTAGCAAGGAGGAGGGGGAGGGCTGGCAGAGGAGCGCAGAGGCGAGGGGGAGGGGGCCTGCGCTCCCCCGTTTCCCCCCTTGGCTTTTCGGGGGCTGGTGCCGTTTAAGGCAGAGATTTTAAGGTGGATTCTGCGAAAGTCGCGCTTCTGCTAGCAGACTTCATGCAGACGCCACGAGTCGAATGGTTTGTCTCCAAAGGGCAGCGCCTTCCTATTGGTCATTCAACCCCTGACGTCACAAGCGCACGGCTTCTACTGGCGCCTGTGCCTCCGAGTTCTTAGCCTACCTTCCGCCAGCCCAGCGCCTGCGAAAGAGCGGCCCCTGGGCGCACCTCGGTGTGGGGCGCTCCGCTACCCTCCGCGGATGCTGGCATGGCGCCGCCGAGCCCCTGCGCTTCGGCTCGCGCCCTCGGCTGAGCCCAGCAGCCCGCGCGAAAGAAAGAATGGAACTGGGCCTCTCCCTGGCCTCGCCCCTCCCCGGCCTAGGGCCCTGCAAGCTTCCTTAGCTTTCCTGCCTCGGTCCCCGCCCTCCCTCAACCCACAGTAGAATCTCTGCAAGGCTCGGCCTCCCGGCCTCCTGGATCCCCGGCCCCTCGGCCCCAGCCCTTCACATTGCTCCCCTCCTCTCCTCCAAGCTAAAGTCGCCTCAGACGGCCTCTCCCGTAGCTTGAGGGGAGGGGAAGGGGAGCCCCCAGAGCCCAGGGTGGCCTGGCAGGCGAGCAGGCAGAATCCTGGCTGAAGTGGGCAAGTTCTGGGTCTGCAAACCATCCCCACCCTCTTCCAAAGGATCAAAACAAACAAACAGCCAAAATCACAAGCTCCCTACCGTTGGGGAGAGGCCCAGGCACAGAGCCCCTCCTCGCGTCCCCAGCGCCCCATGCAGGCCTGACACTAATGCATTTTTTCCTATTGAAAACAGAAGCCGCTGTAATGCTTTCAAATATATGCAAATGATCCGTGTGGTTAGTGGTTTGGCAACGCTGATTACAAATGCCCTCGACTGGCTCCTTCCCTCCCATCTTCCCCTCCCGATCGTAGGGGGGCCGAGTGGAGCCGAGGCTCGAGCGCCACCGTCCTGGCTGTGGCCCGGGCCTGGGCCCATCCCCGTCTCCTTCCCCGTTGCCGTCCTCGTTCCGGCCTCTGGACGTCCCTGGCCCAGCCGAGTCCCCGCCTCGGCCCCGGGTCCCGGCCCCGTCCAGCCGCGTCCTCGCCTACCGCGCCTCGGATCTCAATTCCGATTGATTGTATTTTATCATCAACATCGTTAATGGCAAAACTGGAGCCGCGCGCGCCACTTATTGTTTGCAGTTATTTTTACTTGGGGGAAGGAGGCAATTAGGGCTGTAATCAGGAGCCGTGATTAACGGCGGCACTCGGTTCGAATGGGAGCCGCACAATTCCGAACAATTTCCCTGTAATGATTATGGACTGGGTTTATTTTGGGAGGTGGAATAAAAGTGGATATAGCATAAATTATCCTCTAATTATACGCTGCTGTCGGCTCAATTATCCTCTTATCAAATGCTTGTCTCCCCGCCGCATTTAGTTTCAATTCTCTCCTTTTTTTTTCTATAAAAAGAACTTCATACCTTGTTATTATTAGTCCATTTATTATTTGCCAGGGGATTTATAGGGGAACATCCAGGTGGTGGTAGGCGCAGTCCTTCTGCAAAGATGGACGGACTCGGGGAAGAGACAAGCTGGGGAGCTCCCCACCCGCCCCGCGCCTTCGCCGCCGCCGGCGCAACAGAAGCAGCAGCAGTGGCTGCGGCGGCCGGGAGCTTGGGGCTCGCCAGCCTCGCTGGTTCACTCGCTCTCTTCTCGTCCTCCCTCTCCCTTTCTCTTTCTCCTTTTCCCCTCTCCCTCTCTCTCCCCCTCTACTTCTCCCTTTGCTTCCCCCCCACCCACACCCATCTCTCTCTCTCTCTTGCTGGCTGCAGACCCGCTGGGGTCCAGCCGAGCTCCCCAGCTTAGAGTCCCAAGGAGGCGATCAGGTAAGCTGATCGGGAAAGCGGAGGGCGGGTTCCACCTGGTAAGGTGTGTAGGTGTCACCAAGGAGGTGGCCAGTGCCCCTTGGTCTGAGCTGGGAGCTTCTGCAGAGCGCATAGGGTAGAAGGGCTTACTTTGTATGTGTATAGATGTGTGGTGTGAATGAGTGTATTTGGTATGTGCAGGAAGCCCGAGCTTCCAGGCCCGACTGGGCCGCGCAGTATACCGAACAGAAGGCAGAACTATCCAGGACTTCACCTGGCCCAGTGGGGTTTCTGGAGTTCCTAGCTTCGGATTCTTCGCAGAGAGCCCTTGCGGCCCTCAAAGGGAATTGTATGAGAGAGAGCGTGTGCCGGTGTGCTTGTCTATTCCGAGACTCTACAGCCTCAGGCGGGCTTCCTTCTCTTTAGAGAAACAAACTGGGTTCTGCCGCCGCCCTCGCCCCCAGGAGCCAGTCTTTAGCCGAGAGGATATCGCAGTGTGGAAGGTTTCCAGGTCTTTTCTCGTTGCCTCCTGGACTGGCACGGGCCGGGGGCGCCATTTGCGTCTTTTCTTTTTTTAAAGTGGGTTAGCCTCTGGCGTTCGGTGAACTGAGGGAGGGATGCTTAGCTTGCAGGCCCAGAGTTCCAGGCTTCCCAGGAGCCTAGCGCTCTGCGAGTTCCTTCGCATTTTCTTCATTCCTTTTTTTTCTCCTTCCTTCCCTCCTTCCTTCCCCCCTCCCTGCCCCCTCCCTCCCTTCCTTCCTCCCTTCCTCCGTCTTTGCTTTCTCCCTCCCTCCCTCCTTCCTTCCTTCCCCCTCTCCTCTCTAAAGCAGAGCTGTGCCCATAACAGTTTCTCCCTGGGTTTCTGGGATGATGTTTTCTTCCTGCCTCCTCCACCCTCCGTCCCTCAGCCCCTCCGAATTCATTTGTGAATATTGGGTCTTGTTTGACCGCTTTGCACGAGGGTTCTGCTTTAACACGCGAGACGGTAATCTGATCCACTCGATTCAAACCTGCTGTGACTATAACGCTCAGGCAGACCTCGGGCTGGGGTGGGGGGGGGGGTGGAGGGAGAAAGGGTATAGGGGTAGGGAGGGAGGGGGATGCAGGGGGAGACAAGGATGCCATCTTCCCCCTGTAAGTTGGCAGGTATTCCGAGGGGCTAGCACTGCACTCGATACTGGCTAGGCTATTTGGGCTTGCACGAGACCTGTCAGGTTCATTGCTTCCAGCCCACGAGTTGGTTCTTAACCGGGGGAGGCGCTTCCCCCCTGTGTTTTTTTCCCCTGGCCAGGTGCAGCTCCAGAGCTTTGCCGCCTGCCCCAACCCCCTTTTTCCTCCTCCCACCCCACTCTTTTCAGGAGCAAGACCTTAGCAGGGTATGGGAAGGAGAGGGGGCGCAGAGAAGGGAGGAAGACTTGATCGCACCCACACTCAGCCCTAAGGACTGGGAGGATGGGGAGGAGGTTTCAGCGGCTATGTCAGAGGGGGATGGAGCACAACAAGCTAGTGGCCTTGGTCAGGTGCCCCCTCTCCCCGATAGGGCCCCGGGGTTCAGATACCCTGCGTTGTCTGCACGCTCGCGTGCAAGCCAAACACAAGTTTGCCTTCTTCCTCCTAAGCCGTTTTGGAGCTTGTGCTGTCTCCGATATTCTGCGGCTTTCCCAAAGCCCAAGTGCTTCAACTTGAACCTGGCCGCCAGCGCTGTGCGTGTTGGGCAGGTTGAGGAACTAGACCCATTGGCCTCGAAGCGGGGTTAGTTTCCGGAGCATGGGAGCTGGCGGCTGGAAGGCACAAAAGCCAGGGCGCCAGACAGGGCTGCTCCCCAGTCCCACCTCTGATTCCCCGGCTTCCCACCACCCCACTCTACCTCTTCTCTCCGTATTTCATTAGCAGTCTCAAGGCCTGGAGGAGAAAAAGATTTGACTGGATAGGAAAGGAGGAAGAGGAGGCCTCGGGAGACTGTCAGGATTTACACAGTCCTCAAGGCTGGCCCGTACCTCCTATATCACGGAGATGTTCGAGAAATGGGAAATATCAGGCCTCCAGTCCCTCGCCAAGCGCTGAGTTCCTTGACTTACAAGAGCCCGGCCGCTTTACACCTAGCTCTTCTGTCCCACGAAAGTGGGCAAGGCCCCTTGAAAGGCGGCTGGGCTAGGGAAGACCCGGTGTCCTCCAAAGCCATCGGGAGATTCACCACTGGTCAGGGAATCCACAGGAGGTCTGGACCAGGGCAGGAGCTGGAGTTAGCATCAGCTCAGAAAACTCCGATGTCAGCAGGAGGAGAGGACAAACGGTATTTTAGAAGGAACACAAGGGAGGGCACGGCCGCCCCGCAGGAGCGTCCACCCGCCTAAGCAATCGCTCAGGCCCGCCCCAAGTGTGAGGGAGCCAGAGGGCATGCCCCGCAGGCTCTAATGCTCTGAGAAAGATAAGAGAAAGTGCCTGCCAGTGAGAGAGTTGGGCATTCTGGGCCCAGGTCGGGGGCCGGTTACTATTGGGCACTGCAGCGGTTGCTCGTGGGCGCTGGTTAGAAACCAAATTGGCTTTCGAAGTTCAGCTGGCCTGCTGCGTTGATTCTAATGGAATCCGACCCGTATAAATCGGGTCGTATTTTTAAAAATAACAATATTTTGTGGTTAATTTGCTTCACAATATCGGTGGGACCAGTGGGGCCAGGGAGGCTTCAGGCGCTGGTTCGACCCACCTCCAATCTGGTCCAGGGCTCTGTGCATACATACATACACTCAGTTCTTCCGTGTGGAAATGGATGAACGTGGGCATTGTCCCACCGCACACACGTGCCATCTCAAATTGTTGTCAGGAGACCTTCTGTCCCGGACTACTGCATCCTGGAACAGCCAATGTGGGGAGGGGGGGTAGAGGGATAGCGTCAAGGCTGTGCTTCCAGCTGGGACTGAAAGCCCTGCATTATGTCGGCATCTTTTTGCTCTGGTGAGGGCGGGCAAGCTTCTACAAAGTTTCTACGTTCCCCCTCCTGACATATATAGCAATAGCGTTGTTTCTCTTTTCTTGGGGGGGGGGGGGCGGCGGCGGCGGCGGAATGGAGGCCTTGGAGAGTCTAGTGAAGCCTCCAGCTATCCGCTCCGGAGCCCGCCCTTCTCGTCCCCAGCCTAGCTCAGCTCTGAGACAGCTGCAGGAGGCCTGGGGGGTTCTTGGGCTTCAACTCTAGACGGCATCCACAGGCGTCTGGTGTGGTTTTTATTTTTGTTTTCTTCGTCTAGGGTTTTTTAAAATCTTGGTTTTACGGAAGATTCCAGGAGTGAGATCCCCAGATAACACTAAGATATCGAGGAGGCCACCCTGGGCTTCCCAGACTGGGGTTTTGGTGGAAGTTTTTCACCGCAGGAGGCCTAGGAGAAGGGGAGGTTATTTGCTGGGAGTCCAGCATCCTAGTTTGTTAGGAAAGGAGCCGTTGGGAACCCTCTTCCCCCTCCTCTGGGCCAAACCTCCACGGAACAGAGGGGTCTACTTTTCTTGGATGGGAATTGGCTCACCAATAAAACAATCAAGCGAGGAACACGGACCAATATTCCTCCTCTCGCGGCGGTTGAGGCTTTTTGTTGTTTTAGGGACACGCTCTTCTCCCCTCCCCCAGTGCCTGCACCCCCCCCGCCCTCCCCAGAATTCACCCCAGACCGAAGGGCGCTGGCGAGGCCCTTCAGAGGTTTTTGTTTTTTGGTTTTTTTTTTGTTTTTGTTTTTTTTTTTAGCCTGGGCTCCGGTAGCTTGGGGCCAGGGCTGTCTGGACTCGGGAACTTGGGGCCTTGAGTGTGAGGGCCTGGTGGAGCTGGGAGGGGCGAAGGAGTGGAGGAGAGCCTCCAGTTTTCACCCCAAAGGCTCGAGCAGCCTTTCTTTCTGGTCGAGGACTGATAGTTGAAGGACAAAACAGACAGCAGCAGGAAGGGGCCATCTATGTTTAGGCTGTAATAGAGAGTTAATGGAACAAGTCCAGTCTTAGTAAATGCCTCGCACCATCGTCCGTTCCGCGCAAGTGATTCAACCGAGCCCCAGCCGCCACCACCGTAGAGACTACCAAGGCTCGCTGCCCCTCCCTGGACTCTGGTCTTTAGGGCCCCACACTTGCCGGGAGGAATCCCAACCCTGGCAGGGCCGAACCCATTCCATCTGAGTTTTTTGGTCCCATCAGGACCATGAAAATGATCGAGCTTTCCCAGGCTTGATCTTCAGTGCAAATACCTCCGGAGGGGAAGCAGAAGTTTTTGCCCAAGTTAGTGCCTCGCTTGGGCCGCATGCCTCTAGAGCGAGGGGGCCGAGTGGCTTTGGCCAAATGGGCTTGGGAAGTTCACTACGGAGCTCCCCAGATTTGGGGAGGTGCGTCTTCTCTCGAGTTTGAGGCCCTCCCTCCTTCTCTTTCGACCAGACCGACCTCCAGCCCCCACCCCATCTCCCCTCCTCTGTCACCCTTCTGATCCTAGGGTTTTGGTGGTAGGGAAAGAAGGGGGTCCCAAGTTATATCGAATGGACGGAAGGTAACAGCCTTCTCAGTTTCGTGGTTCCGAGGCTCCCCCTCCCTCCCTTTTGCAAAAGTCGCCTGCTGCAGGGTTGGAGGGAAGCCTCCCAATGTCCTGCAAACCTCCTGGGGACTTGCAGCCTGTATCTATCCCGGAGCTCTCATTTACCATAAATTTAGAGTTGCGTTCCGGCTAAGAGAGAGACGCTTCTAGTGGGACAAAAAAAAGCTCTGTGTGGAAAGGAGGTCCTGGGGAAGGAGGAAGAGCAAAGAGGGTGGATAGAAAGGTGGCGGGTAGGGAGAAAGGTTGGGGAGAGGGGGGAAGAAGGAGGAGGAGGGAGCGGAGAGGAGAGACCGGTAGGACAGAGGGTCCTGCTGCTTCTTCGGCCAGACCTCGCCTTCACCTTTACTCTTGGACGTGCCGTTAGCTATGACGACGTGCGCCAGCGCTGAGGCCTCAGTGCTAATCTAGATCCCCCCTCCCTCCCCCCAATAGCCAGGCCCTAGAAGATCTATTCTAACGGGTGTAGCTGAAGCCTATGCTCACCGCCTTTCTCCAGGCCTCCCTCAGTCCGGACGCCCCTCTCCCCTCCCCCCCCCCAGCTCCCCGGCTTTCCTTCGCTCCCTGGCTGCTTCCCCCTCCACCTGTTTGTCCCAGCAGTCCCACCAGCTCGGGCCACATCAGGGAGGAGGCTCGTGCCATGTGGCTAAGCAAGAAGCAGAATGAGAACCATACGTGGTGCATACATGTGTATGCATAACCTAGCATACCATTATCTGTATTCACACACCCGTACCTAATATATGTATACATACATATATATGTATATATGTGTATATATGTGTGTGTAGATATGTATATATACATATATATGTGTGTATATATATGTATATATACATATATGTGAGTGTATATTTATATATATATGTATATAAACAAGACGGACAGAAAACAGCACAGGGAAAGAAACAGCCAGAGCCGAAGCAGAGACCGGAGAAAGGTCTAGCGGGAAGGGAGGGTGCTGGCTTCTGCCCTCTTCTCCCACTGCCTTCTGCCTCTCTTCTCGGCCCGCAGGCCCCAATAATCCTTTTCCGAAGGCAAAGCCCTCCGAGAGCCAGCCACTGTCTTGTACAGATTTGTAGGGAAGCCCTTGCTCTAATTAAAACCGTACAACCAGATTAATTCAGTGTGTTGCTCGTCAGTGTTTTTAACAGTAAAAATCCGCTTCACAATTGAATTAGAGGCTAAAACTAAGTCGGTGGCGTTAGCCAGGAATCCCTTGGCTGGGCCAGCTGAGGGGCAGAGCTTCGCCCTTAGGAATGACTCTGGAAGATCCGGGTCAGGACTACAGGTCGGGGCAGGAGGGCCAAGGAGGACCAGCCGCCTTGCGGACATGCGGCCCTGGCTACTCTTGTGGTCGCCCTCATTGGTGGGGTCGGGTGGCGGATGCATTCACACTCCGCGTTCTCCCCTCATACCTCAAATTCAGTGTTGTGGAGAGGCAAGGAACAGAGAAGGTGAGGGAGAGGAGAAGGCGGGGGTGGGGGTGGGAGAGCAGAGACCCAGATCTTGAAGCAATTTCCCACTGTTGGGTGTTCCTCCGTTTGCTGGCGGCCTGTCTGGAGGGTCCGTGGGGTGACAGATACGGAGACAATCAGACAGGCATGAGGAAAATGGTGAGCCCTAACCTACCCCACCCCTCACCCCGTCACTTTTCTCACCCTCGCCCGTCCCCTCCGCTTTGGAAAGCGTGACCCACTTGAAGATTAGTCTTTCCAGGTGGCTGTTAGAGCGCTTGTCTCCAGGAGGCTGGACCTGGGCTGCCGGTCAGCTCCCCTCCTCCACCCCCACCCCCCACCTCTTCCCTGGAGTCCAAAATGGGGTAAGGATAGGAAGGCGATTGTTTTCTCCTGGGCCTATTTCTAGTGGGACCGCCGAACCAGACTGGGCTCACAGGGCACCAGACTGGCGACAAGCATTCACAACTAGAGAAACGGCAACGCATAGAGATCTCATTGACTGGACCCCGTGACTCACCGCAGAAGTTTAAGGAGGCCGTGGTCGGCTCGGAGCCTTTTGCCACCTCGGAGTCCGAGGTCACAGAAATAGCCTGACTGCTACCCGGTCCCTCCTCCCCTTCCTTCCTTCCTTCCTTCCTTCCTTTCTTCCTTCCTTCCTTCCTTCCATCCTTCTTTCCTTTCCTCCCTCCCTTCTTCCCTTTCTTCCTTGCCTCTCTAGTTCATCGTCTTTCACCTTTGAAAGTTCCTCTTAACCTCCATGCTAAATAAACGGTTAAGAAGAGAAACAGACGAAAAAAGGAGAAAGAGAGAGAAGAGAGGTGAGGATAGGAGAGAAACCAGCACACTGGTTTCGGGCCAGAGGAGTTTCACCAGCTTGAGGCCAGGGCAGGCAGGCCTGACTGAAGCCAGGGAGGACCGAGCTCGCGCCGCGCGGCAGACCCTTCTTTTTCTCTTTCTCTTTTGGAGGGCCTGCGCCCTAGACATCGGTCCTCTGCCCTAGCAGGGAGTAGCATCCCTACCTTCTAGGGCAGAGGACGGATTTTGTCTCTTGTCTCCCTCTGCGCAGAAAACCAGAGGGCTGCTCTCCCTTTCCGGGAAGGGTGTCTAGTGAAATAATTTCCCTCTTCCTTCCCGGGTCGCAGTAGTCCCAATTGTAAGGAAAATATTATAAGGGTGCTGCTTGTCTCCGTACGCCCTGTTCCTCTCCCCCCACCGGGGGCACACATTTGGTCTTTGGGGTATCCGGGCGAAAGTCTGCGTGAGTCATTGGGAAGAGAATATTATTACTCAGACGCTAAGCTCAAAATTGATTAGGAATAAGAAAGGAGTCCTCCTCCCACAAAGTCCAGGGCATTGAAATCTGGGATGCGCACGGCAGAAACTACGGGGGGATAGGAGGGACCTCGGGCCCAGGCACTTCTTCCTCACTCAGTTTGTGTGGTGCAGTATTTCTGGGACTCACTCTGCCAGCTAAGGGAGATTCTGGGGACCTTTGAATAACGTGCACTTGTTCGGCTGAGCCCGGCAGGCAAGCTTCCAGGGGGGCTAGGGCCGCTAGAGTGGTTGTCGGGACCGCCCAGCCTCTCGCCTCTCCTTTACTAAGGTCCCAAGGGCCAAGCCAGCACCTGTCTGTCTCGATCTCGGCTTCGGATGCTTTCTTTGACTTTATGTCTATGTGCCTGGGCCTGTCTCTCCGCCGGTTTGTCTGTCCTTCCGTTGTCTCTGACACACACTCGCGTGCGCGCACACACTCTCTCTCACACACGCACGCACACTCTTCTATCCCCTCTGCATCCTGCCGCTCCCCTCTGGATGGAGAAGCAAAAGGGAAGGGGCAGCTGGGCGATGCTCTGAGATTTCTACTCCTCAAGAGGCCAAGGAAAAAGAAGCCAAGTCCTGGTTGGCCTGGGCAGGGAGACAATATGAAACAAATCAGCTTTCTTGGTGAACTTGTCTTTTGGTGAACCATGCTCCCGGTCTTAGTAGCTGGGGACCTCCGGCCTGCTCAGAGACGCCTTTCCTCCTTCCGGACCTGAGATGGCCTGGCGGCACCACTTCCGCCTTGGGTCTTCAGCTCTCCTAACCTGTTTCTTACTTTCCCAGAACCGAATTTCAGCTGCCAGTGAGAGTTCTGAGCTGGGCTATGAGCATCCCCCTCCCCCAAGTAAAGTTTCGTGGTGAATGTTGAAAACGTGGCAATCCGACTTTCAGAGTAAGGTTTTTCACTTGTCCCCTTTGGCCAAGGCAACCTTTCTCCAGCTCTAGGAGGAAGCACGGCCTCTGCCCCAGTCTGCTGTGGCTCCCTCTCTCCCTGCCCTCGAGCCAGGGAACCAGAGCACAATGAACCCCAGCCCGAGGCTGGGCCAAGGCCGTAGGGGCTGCCCCCTCCGTGGGCCAGGTCAGTCATTCCAGTCCAAGGCTGGCTACGGCCCAGGTTTAGGAAAGATGGTCATCTAGGGAGACCATAGATGGTCCAAAAGGAAAAGAGAAGGGCGGGGGGCGGGACAGCATAGTGGGAAACAGGGCTACAACTCGATTCTCCCCTGGACTCTGTCTTTGGGGTTCCCAATCTATTCAGTGTCCAGTCGTCCAAGTTCGCTGACCAGCCTTCCCGGAGCAGTTAGGCGGGTCTGCATAAGTCAGGAAACAAGAGAAGTCCCCTCCCCATAGAAACCCCCCCATCTACAAGGAGCCCACCAATTCCAGAAAGCTGGCACATTCGTTGGCCCAAGTGTCTTCTGGTCCGTGGGTAGAGGGATGGCAACAGGCTCATTCATTCCGGGCAGCTCGCCGGTATATTTACAGCAGCCTCTATCAAGGTTCGACAGACCCTTCTGCTTTGATTGGATGCCCCACCCCACCCTCCTCCCTGCTCTTCTCCGTTCCTTCTAAATTCCACCTGTGCCCACGCTAAGGCCAAGGCAGACCCCACCACCACCTCCTGCAAAGGACAGGCAAACCTCTCCAGCTTTTGTCTGCCTGCAGGCGTTTCTCTCTAGATCTGCGAACCCAAAGAAATGAGGGCTGTTCCTCAACAGCGCTGCCCGGCCAGGTACTGCTGCCCCGGGGCTTATGTGGGGATGGAAAGCGGGATTCCTCCGCTCTCAGTCCACCGTGCTCGGTGTTTGCCAGAGGCCTAGGCTTTTGCCCTTGGCCCAGCACCCATTTCTCGACTTCTCTGGGCTGGGGGTTGCAGTCAAAGATGGTTTCCACCAATATAATCCCAAGTACACTGCTTCTTTGTGGAAGTAGGGGATTTCGACCTCTCCACCCCCACCCCCAATCGGACACCAAATAACCTAAGACTGATAGTCCCTCTGGCAGGTCTTGGTGGTGGGGTGTGTGTGTGTGCGGGGGGGGGGGGGAGCAGCGGAAATTGCAGTGAAATTCCTCATGGGCCACAGACTACTCTGGGAAGGCTTGACGTCTCCCTTGTCGTTAAGACCTGGCTTAGTTGGATCAAGGCGGCAAGAGAATATACTTCTTTCTCCTGTGTTTCCCAAACTTGTTCTCTTGCAAGTCTAGTCTCTCTTTTCATGATCAAATTAGCACACGTCTTAGGGGTGGGAGGACAAGATATTCCCTCCCCCATTTTAGACTTTTGGGACTTTTCCGGGAGCTTGGGTGGGCTTACAGAGCTGGAATAGACCTTGAGCTCTGCCAGCCCTCTGAGCTCCAACACACCTCTTACATTCACAAGAACAGGAGGGATGGAGGTTTCCAAGCTGCACAGCTAGCAAGTGGTGGAGCTTGGGTTTGAACAGCCCTAGTTTCTGTGGATCCAGGTTCTTGGCAGACAGCAAGTTGTTTTACACAGGGCCAGGTATAAAGAGGAGAGGAGATCAATTCTAAGGCCCCTAACTTCCAGAGGAAGTATCTGTCTCTTCTTTCCTACGATGAGATGTTATTTTCTGTTAGTCTGTTGCTGCTCCACATGTATCCCTGTTTCAGGGAGGTACAAAGGGACCCCTAAACCTGACTTCCAGAGGCTCACAGAGGAGTCCGGGAAAGCAGGTGGGGCTAAATCCAGCCATGCTGCCTTAGGAATGATCTTGGAAGCCAGGTCTCCTTGGGCACCTCCAATTACTGGAGGGGGGGTGCTGCTTGTGACTTCTCCCTCCCAATATATACTGGTCACTTTCCTGTTCAGGAAATCCAAAGGAAGCCATGGTGACAGTAGAGTATGGGTCTGTTTGCTCACATCAGGAATCATTTTTCTCACCTCTCAAAACTACTGTAAATCACAGGAAGGCCAGGCCTGGGTTTGTCTATACTGGTTTGCTAACTCTTCACCATATGGTACATTCCATTCTTGTCTTAGGGCCTTTGCACTGACCTCTTTTGGAGGCTCTTGGGCTGCCCCAAAGCTGCTAAGGGTGGTTCAGCTGAGGTACCACCTCCTTCCTGCCACCACCATCCCAGGTGTCAGTGGGTACTTCCTTCCAGGACTTTACCTGAATCTATGGCATCTCCCCTCCCCTAGCCCTCCCTGCCCAAGCTGGGCTGACTACATCAACTTTCCCTCCCTTTCCCCTTTGTCTTTGCATCCTTAGAGTTGAGGAATATGTCTGGAGCAGAGTAGGCAGGAAAGTTCACTGATTCCAGTAGACATTGAACCCCGCTCCTACAGTCTCCCTTCTGGGTGAGTTCTGGAAGTTGCAGCTTTGCATAGAAAGACCTCTGGTTCTTCTCTGAGGATGCCTGCTTATTCAATAAATGCTGTTTCTTGCAAAAATCCTATTCAGTGGTGTTGGAAGCTACCATTGATACAGAATTGTCTTTTAACTGAGAGGATTGTAAAGGGAAGGCAGTCAGTGGGGGAGGAGGGAAGGGAGGAGGAGGAAGGGCAGTGTGTGTCCCTGCTGTGTGGTTCTGGAGGTGAGCTGGATGTAGGGCCCTGGCCCTGGAACCCTGCTAGAGGCCTCTGATTCTAGTGCTGGCTTTCTCCGAGTCTTGGGTGTGGGTGTGTGTGTGGGGTAAGCATTGTAAACATCTCAGGCCTGCTCTTGGGGGCTATCATAGTCACCTTCAATGTGTGTGTGTGGGGGGGCGGGGCTGGACCTAAGATTTGCTGTTGAATTTCTACATACAATAAGAGGTTTGTCCCTTGCAGTTGGCAAGGCCATAGGGAGTTGCCCAATGGCTCTTTAGGATGGCTCTTCCTCTCTCTCCCTGCCGACTCTAATTCTTCCTAACTTCCTGGACCCAAACTTGGCCCTAGAGTGACAGAGCCAGGCTTCTCCCTAGCCCTGAGAACTCTGTCCTCCCACTCCACCCCAGGTGCCCTCCTTCAAAAGACAGCCTTCTTTCCATGACTTCCTTCTCCCTCTTTCCCTGGTTCTTCCCTTTTTTTTTTCTGAAGGAGAAAGTTCCTGGTGGGTTGTTCCCTACCAGCTCCAATCTCAGCCTCTTTCCAGCAGCGGGCAACACCAGACCTGGAGAAACCCAGCCATGAAAGCACAAAAGTTCTTAGAACTTCAACCTGGAGACTGCTGGAGAGGGCCCAGAGGAGGGGAGGCCTCTGGATATCTCTGGGCCCCCTGGGTGTGGGAACTGGACTCTCAGGCAGTAGCCTTGCTGCCCTGAACCTCCCAGATGGAGACTAACCCTACCTTAGAACACACACACACACACACACACACACACACACACACACACACACACACACACACACACACACACACTAGTGCACCCACAAGGTACCCAGCTTTTCTCTGGCTCACTTTCTCCCTGCTGCTTCCCAGTTTGGGCAGTTGAAAGCAACAGACTGGTGCTCTAAGGCCTCCTAGCTCTCCATCTCCCTCTGTCTCTCCCACCCTGATCGAATAGAGCCAGGGTATCTCCTTGCCCTGCCTCCCCACTCCCCAGCCCCCAACCCGTGCCCCAACTTCTGGGCTTGGCTTCATTTGAAGGGAGGCAAACAAAGATAGTTGCCATATTCCCAGCAGCCCCGTGTTTCCCAAAGGGTCCCATTGTGCGCTAAGCTGGGCGCACCGCCCCCCCTCAGCCCCAGGCCTCCCTCCTCCGCCCTGCCCCCCCTCCCCGTTCCTCCCTCCCAGGCGCCCCCTCTAGAAGAGACATCATTAGCCCTGACAGCAGCGGCTCAGGGCTGAGCAGCGGATTTTGTAAAGGGATGACAGACAGGAAGGCCAGCAATCACGGCGCGCTCCTCCGGCTGCAGAGATTTTTTTTTTCTTTTTTATCAGAATGTTCTGTTCGATGCCATTTATCCTTGATGATAGAAAATTGCGTTGTTGCCAGGACGCGGCCGCCGCCGAAATAGGGGGCAGGAGCCCGGCTCCATTTTCCGGCTTGAAAGCTATTCAAATGGATTTGCAGAGAGGGGGAGAAGCTGGTAATAAACAAATGAGAGGAAACCGGGCTCCAGTCCTCCCCCTTCTTTCCCTCCTTCTTCTCTTTCTCTCTTCCTTCTCTCCTTCCCTCTTGCTTTCGTTTGTCCTTTCTTTCCCTTCCCCTCCCCCCTTTCCTTCCTTCTCTCACCCTTTCTCTCCTTCTCCTCTCCCTCTTCTCTCTCTCTCTCCCTCCCTCCCCCCTTTCCCTCCCTCTCCCTGTCTCTGTCTCTGTCTCTCCTCTCTCTTTTCTCTTCTCTCTTCTCTCTCTCTCTCTGTCTGTGTCTCTGTCTCTTTCTTTCTGTCTCTCTGTCTTTTTCTTTCTGTCTCTCTCTCCTTTCTCATTTTTTTCCTTTTCTCTTGTTTCTTGGAGTAGGGACTATCTGGGAAGGTTGTGAGATGAGGGAAGATTTATTCGATGCTCCACAACTGAAAAGAAGAATGCTTCTTCCCGTCTTGGTTCCTGGTGCATGAAGGCAGCTTGTTGGTGTTCATACACACACACACACACACACACACACACACACACACACACACACACAGGCAGAGAGAGAGACAGAGAGAGACACAGAGAGGGAGGGAGGGACAGAGAGAGGGAGAGAGAACTTTGGGGCACAGGCCCAGAAAGCAGGTAAGTCTAGGGCTCCCACCAGGTGCTTGGAGGAAGCTGGGCTCTCTTTTGCTCAGGCTCTCCTAGGAGAACCATGTTGAGCTGAGTTCGGCCCCCAAATGAGACAACTGTGTTTGGAAAGAGCCAGGAGGGGAAGTTTTCATCTTGAGCTTTCCTTATCCTAGGCAATAGTACTGTCTGGTGTCTACAAAGCCAGTAAAAAACCCCTTGACTATTTTAGCTCTCAAGCCCCAGTCACAGTTTTTCCTTTGATAACTTTTCCTATATTCCGCTTCAGTTTGAACATTGTCCGGGCCAGATGGCTGCCACCTTCTCCCAATGCCCCACTAAGGAGCAAGGTTATAAAGGGAGTGCACTCCTGCTGCTGGCTCTGTGTATTCCCTCAAACAGCCTCCTTGGGAAACTACGCTGGCCAAGGCGGGCCTTAATCTTACACACACACCACCACCACCCCATGGTTAGGACCCTGGCATTTCGAGGCTCAGTTCTCATACCCCATATGGAGCAGAATTGGAAAACGGCTCCCGGACTGGAGCAGGTGCAGTTTGGGGAGTGAGGTGTCTCTCGCCAAGGCCAGAGAAGGGGGAAGCCCGAGGATATGGTCCCGATCTGTTCTGGCCCTTCGAAGGCAGAAGCGACAGCTTTCTCCTGATGGATCAGTTATTGATATCTCAGCTGACAAGAATGAGAGAGATGCCCGCCCCTCATCTCTCTTCCCCACCCCACCCCCATATACGCAGCTGGACGGACACACCAGCTCTCACTGCTTGTAACGCATCTCTCTGTTCTGACGAATTGGGATGATTTCTGCACAGGCTAAGACTATGTGGCCGGAGGAGGGGAGAGGGAAGAAAAGCTGGTGCAGAGCTGAAGGTGGGCAACCCCTGAATCCTTCCGCCTCACACGCACGATTGCTTCCTGGCCAACCTGGCAGCGCGGAGCTCCCAGTTCGCTACCTGTCCTGCTGTTTTGACTTTTTGCAGGGACCAAAGATTACTGGGGAAGAGGACAGGTTTCAGTGTGTGCACTTGTGTGTGTGCATATGTGTGCAAACAGTGGGGTGGGTAAGTGGAGGGCCCAGGCCACTGAGCCACCCAACACCTCATTTTGTTTGGAGATCAGAGGCTAGTTCGACCCTGGGCCATCTAGCCCTGCCCATTCCCCCTAGTTCACCAGGTTCCCCTGTGTGTCTGGGGAAGAGGAGTATATGGCCCCATAGGAACACTGACTTCCAGCTGGGCCAACCAGGCTGTGGAGGAGATGCACTGGCAGACCTGGCCATGAAAGTGTATGGGCTCCTGAAACTGGGTCTCATTTCTCCCCAAAACCTCTTCTTGACTTAATTCTGCCTTCCTCTTCCCCTTCCTGAAGCCTCTCCCTCCCCGACCCTAGCCTAGGAGGGGGAGGCTCCAGAGAAAGACACTCTTATTAGGAACCAATTCAATGCTGCAAAAGGGGAGGGGAGCCCAGAATCCAGAGTGCCTAGGGTGAGGGGTGGTAGGAGTCTGTGAGTTTTAAGTGTTCACAGAGGAGGGCACAGCTGGAGGAGGGGAAGAAGGACCTGTTCCATGTGAAGTCGAGGTAGCTATGCTTTGTGCTGATGGAATTGGGTGGGGAGAGGTGATGGAGTCTGTCTGTGTAAGGGAGGGGGTGTCAGCTGATGCCCAGGGACAGGCTCAACTTTTGAACCTTGTAAGGGACCTGGAAATCCTCCACAAAAATGACAGAGCTCCAGTTAACCAAGGGTTGACGGGCTTTAGGGACCTTTTAATGGAGTCGGGCAGCCTCTCCTCTGACCCCCAGGCATAAGACCTCAGGCCGTAGGCCCAAGTGCATATGCCACATCCCCGCCCCGCCCCCTACCCCAGGCCTCCAGGCCCCAATTACAATCAGTATTCATTTAGGAGAAAGCAGAAGCCAAGTCATGGGGAAACACCTCATCCCCATCTATCCACCCCCAAGAAAAAAGATGGCGTGCTTCAGACTAGAGAAACTCTTCAGTTTTGTACCCTGCTCCTTCCTTCTCCCGTAGGCTTCACCCACATGGAGTCAGATGCCCTCTTGTTTGCCCACTTTGGCCCTGGCCTGTGGCCCCAGGTAGGGTTAGGGTTAGCAATTTTGACACATATGTGTCAGGCCACAGGCTGACACATATTTCTACAGAAATCTCTTTTCTCTAGACCCCTTCATAGACTTCAGGTCTTTCAATGCCAGGAGGTAAAGTGGACACTGTCCCTTGGTCTTCTCTTGGGAGCCTGTTTCCTCTTTTGAACTTCTGGGACTTCTCAGCTTCCAGCCTATCTTTACCCGCTACAAATCTGACTGCCTGAAAAAGTCAAGCACCTCTCCCTCCTTTCCACATTTCTTGTGTCCTTGAAGTCTATCTGAAGAAAATATTGCATTTGAGTCTGCTCAGAGAATGGAAAACTGGAAGGAGCCAAGGTCCTCTTGGCCAAATTCCATTTGGACTAGGGAGGGAGAGAAGGTGGTGTAGTAGAGAGTTTGAGATCTGGAGAGTGTTTGGGAGATCTGGAGGGAGCCTGGGAAATTTGGAGAAAGTCTGAGAGATCTGGAGAGCATCTGAGAGAGCTGGGGAGCATCTGGGAGATCTGGTGAGCACCTGAGAGAGCTGGAGAGCTCCTGGGAGATCTGGAAGGCACCTGAGAGAGATAGAGAGCTCCTGGGAGATCTGGAGAGCACTGCCTCAGGGGCTCCAGAACCTGTCTTTCAATTCTACATCTTCCAATTGCTTCCTGAGTGATTTTGGACAAGCCATCCACTACCCATTCTATGTCTCAATTTCTTCTGTAAAAGGAGGGTCTAGGACAACATGACCCTTAACGCTCCCTGAGTGCTGGATCCCTTAAACTGTGACTCCTGCTCAATAGCACTTTGGGAAGAGCTGACAGGTGCTTTCTCCAGGAGGGCTCAGACTGGGCTGTGGGGAGCCCGCCGTGCTGGGGATTCGCATACACAACGCGCGCCGGCAGAGCCACGCAGGAAGGACTCAGGTCCTGCTAATGACCACCAACTCTCACAGAACCACCTAATAGGGTTTACTTAGGTAGTTGTTAGGTCAAAATGCACGTGTAAATAGAGACAAGCTTTAGTCATTCTGCTCTGGGGCTAAGCTGCCCCAATTTGTCAGCCAATATGCCCAACTTTGGGGCAGTTAGAAGGTGCCAGAGTGCATAGAGCACCCAGCCTGGAGTAAAGAAGGCATCTTCCTGAGTTCAAATCCAGTTAAATGCTTAACTAGCTGTGTGACCCTGGGCAAGTCACTTAATCTGTTTGCCTCTGTTTCCTCATCTATAGAATCAGTTGGAGAAGGAAAGGGAAAACCCCTCTAATATGACCCAAATGGGGTTTGAAAGTTTGAAAGTTTGAAATGACTGGACAACAACATGTCCAACCTTCAGGAGCCCATTCTTTCCAGCCAGTCTTTAGCCACCATATGACGCTTCCAGCCATCTACTTGGGTATCTTTTTTGCTGTCTGCCCTGAATGACCCTCCTCTACCTTAGTGTAATAAAATCAACATTGCCTCTGTGCTGGGGAAAGGCAGGGCAATTGGGCTCCCTGCAGCTGCATTTGCCACCTCCAGGAAGTCCCCCAAACCACACTGCCTCCTATCTATGGGTGGCTTTGCCTCCTGTAAGGTCCTTTAGGAGAAAGATTGCCTTGTCATTTTCTTTGTGTCCTAGTGCTAGGCACATGGGGCATGCTGAAGATGTTCTGTGTTCACACATGCAGTGGTGTGTGCCCTGGAGAGTGTTTGACAAGGAGCTCTCCAGAAAAATTGATGTGCACATGACAGACTTTTACATCGCGCCTGCATTATTAATGCTTTCTTTGTTTGTTGGTTGGACAACCGACAAGTAATAAGTCAAGCTTTGTATCATTTTACAATTTCTGAGGGATAAGTGCCGACCTTGAAAATTTGACAACTGACTCTCTCTTGTCAGTAAGACCCCAAGTCAGCACCACACTGCATATAGAGAGAGCGTTACTCCTTGGGCTCCCTTCCCAACTTCTCTGGCATGAGCACACCTATTCCCATAGGAACTGCTGCTGCCACTTTCCAGTTTCTGGGCTAGCCCTGTATGCGGATATCCATCTAACTCTAAGTGACAATGAACCCCTCATGGGTGAAGGAGCATACCCTTTACTAGCTAGCCAGTAGAGTCAGTTCTTTAGCAAAGGTATTTATTCAAATGGCTTGGCAGGTACAATAGTTACAAAGCATTCTCCCCTAAACTGGGTTGCCCTCTCCCACAAATACATATTCAATGGTGAAGGTGGGTGAGAGAAGAAATTTTTTTCCACAAGATTTTACATTCCAAATTTTCTCCCCATCTCTTCCCTACCCCTCACCCCAAGATGTCAAGCATACTGATTACCCCTTACCCCAGTCTGCCCTCTCTTCTCTACCATACCCCCCCTTACTTACCCTTACCTCCTTGTAGGGCAAGATGGATTTCTATAGCCCATTGTCTGTATATCTTATTGAGAGAAGAAATTTTAAGTCCAATGTTGAGAAGACACATGCATAGGGAATATGTGTAGCCAATCATGGAACTGGAGGATTTCTTTGCCTTTCCTTTCTCTGGTGAGTGCTCCCCGAGCTCACTGTGAAGTTTAGCATCAATGGCGCGCTAATCCCTCATTGGAGCATTGATTCAGGGTTAGTGATGGCTCAGCTGCTCTGACTCCTCCTGGGGAAGGGGTGTTTCATTCCATGGATCACTTTGCAGCTGTTTGGAATCAAATAGGTTCATGCACTGCTGAACTCACCTGGTCCAACTGCTGTTGGGCTGAGCCAGCAGGTCACTCTGCTCCCCTCAATTTGTCAGGGTTCAGGGTTTCTGTTGGCTAAGTCAGTCCTTGCCTTGTCTTCCTCCTCAAGCCAGGGCCTGGAATGGGTGGTAGACATTTCATGCTCTTTGGCTGGATTGTGACCATTCTCCTTTGAGTTGGAGAGCTCCCATGCTCTTTTAGATGGGGCAACAACCTTTCACCAATAATTGGCAGAAGCCTCTCTTCTTTGTTTTATCACCTCTGCTTGTCACCTCCAGGCAGGAGGTGAGAGAGCTCTAGCCTTTCCAGTCTGACAATATGCCCAACTTCTGGGTCAGGCACTCTTTCGTGGCTGAAGGGGATCAGTCTCAATTCAGCCAGTCATGCTTCTGTTAGAGGCCATAGGCTCAGTCAAGATCTTTGGTACATCTATGTCTTGGGCCAAATGTCAATGTAAGAATGGAGCCTGTTCCCTAGGAGCAAATTGATTGTCTCACAGGCCTCTTCACATGTAATTGAGCTGAATGAGACTCAGACTTTCTTGAGGTGTGGCATGTCTCCTTTTCATCCGAAGAATGTCTTCCTATTTCAGTGTCTCCTGTCACCTCTCCTCACACTTTTGTCTTTGTTGTAGTCTCACTGGGTCACATTATTAGAAAGATGGTAGCTAGCTAGCTAGCTAAATGTTTCTCTTTTCCCCCAATAAATTTTAATTGATAGACTTTGTTTCTATCCTCAAAATTAAGATTAGGGTTCCTTTCCCCTCTTCTCTTTCAGAGAGCCTTCCCACATAAGAAATTATTTTTAAAAAGGAAAAGAAGAGAAAAATCAGCAAAATCTATCAACACACTGAAAAAACCTGAAGAGAAATGCAGAGTTCCATTCTTGTAGATTTTCCACCTCTGCAAAGAAGTTGACTGGGCACCAGCTCTCCATGCCTGTTCTTTGGAGCCAGACTTGTTCTTAATAGTTTTATAACATTAACTTTTGGCTGGTTCTTTCCATTGCATCACTTTGCATCAGCTAATGTAAAGCTTCTCAGACTTCTCTGTCTTCATCACATTCACATTTATTACAGCTCAATAGTATTCCAGCACACCCATGTACTATGGTCTCTTTAGCCATTACCCATTTGATAGACAGTTCTTTGCTATCACAACAAAAAAATGCTACTATAAAATTTTGGGGAGCATATGGAACTTTCTTTCTGTCAATGATGCCCTTGAGGCATATGCCTAATAGCAGAATCTCTGAGTCAGTGGGTATGGAGATATTAGTTACTTTATTTATCTAATTCCAAATTGCTTTCCAAAATATTTGTGCTAATTCATAGCTCTCCCAACGATGCTTTAGTAAGCTTATCTTGCCACAGCCCTGCTCAACACTGATGATCCCCATTTTTGCAATTTCCTGGATATGAGGTAAAACTTTCTAAATTTATATTTCTCTTATCATTAGTGATCCTTTCGTGTGGTGGCTAGTAGTTTTCTGTTCTTCCTTTGAGAGGTTATTTTTTAAAAATCTTCTTTTGCCACTTATTTATTTGGGAATGATTTTTGGTCTTATAGAATTCTGTTTATTGTTTATATATCTTGGATACCAAGCCCTTATCCAAGAAATTTGGTTAAAAAGTATTTTCTCCCACTTAACCACTTCCCTTACTAGTCTAGATGGATTAATTTTGTTGGTGCAAAAACTCTTCCTTGTTTGCTTAAGTATCTGCCTTCCTTCCCATGGCTATGAGAGGTGTAGGAGCTGTTTCTCCTCTAGAGTTGTGTTTCATTACATTAGGTAGCAGAAGACTGAATGTGCATTTAAGTATGGGAAATAAAAGTCAGGAGGCTCCTCTTCAAATATAGTACTAATAATTTATATTATGACAATACTTTTGCATGGAGCCCAGACATCAGGAGGTAGAGAGCATAGGGTTTTAAAAAGGCAGGGATGGGCCATGAGAATCTGATGTTAAGAAATTATAGAAAGACTTTCACTTAGTAAAAGTACATTAGGTCTTGGAGCATTTGTTCATTGTTCAGTTCCTCTGCTGAATTGGGCTGGTGAACTTTCTCTGACCATCTTCATCCTGGAAAGAGATAAATGTTGGAAAACAGGGACTCCAGGTACGCTGCCATGGCTTTGTCCCAGTCAAGGGTGGTTGTGCCTTCCCTTTCCTTTGGATCCCTCTGTGCCATGCCTGCTGTCTGCCAATATCTGGTGCTTGGGGGAAGGAGACCCACACTGTTGGTGCTTGGCATTGGCCCTGGGCCAAAGATTCCAGGCTCAAGTTGAAACTAGCTTTGGGATGGCTGTAAAGATGTCATCTCTCTTGTTTCAGGAGCTCCCCTGAGTCCAGGGTGTGAGCTGGAAGAGCAGAGCCCCTGGTCCTGGGCACAGGCTTCTTTAATTAAAGTGCACACCTTGTGGAGGGTAGTAATTTTCTAGTGAATTAGATCATTTCCTACCTCGCTAGCTCCACTCTCCTTCCTACATTGTGCCCTTCAGCTCTTGCTCCATGTTTTAAGCACCAGATTCTGCAGGAATGATTCAGAAGAAGGAGAATGCTGAGGGTCATTGGAACCTTTGGAGGAAGAAGGCTGTCTTAGGGCCAGGAGGATGGGCAGTAGGTGTCTCACATACACACATGCGCACACACACTGACATCCCACAAATACACCCACACCCACACACATGCTTGTAGCCACAAGTGCACACATATTACATGCATACACATACATCAACATACACTCCCCACACTCATAAATACCTGTGCTTGTGCGTGTGCATGCACTCATATGCCCATGCACACACGCGCACACACACACACATATGTGCACCTATGCACAGTGGGGCTGGGATCACACATAGCCTGTGCATTGTGGGCACACACTCTGGACCTAGGCTTGACTTTCCTTCCCTTTCCTTTTATCCCACAGAAGGAAGCAGTCCAGCTCCTCCTTCTCTTCTACAGATGAGGCAAAGAAGGATGAAGAGGGAGTTCGTGGTGAGTGGCTTCTATCTTCTCTGCCAAGTAGAAGGGGAGAACCTCTGCTGATAGGGAGGGGAGGGGTGCTAAAGGAGCCCAGAAGAAAGCAGTGAATGTTTGGAACAGCCAATCTATGGAGCATGATAGGATCAGTCAGGGAAGACAGAATGCTTGAGGTGTTGGATGAGATTGGGGAAGATACATTTGTGATGGACCCAGCTGGTCCAGTTGTGTAGCTCCAAACATGACTCAGGAGGGACAGAGATGGCAGATATTGAGGAAAAATCAGAACTGGGATGAGTAGCAATGTGGCCCAGGAGGCTAAGGAATAGAGGGGTGGCAGGCAGAGCAGAAACGGTCCAGTTAATTATAAACTCCAGACTATAAAGGCAGGAAAGAGGTGCTACAGAAGAAGAGATGACCACTTCTGGGGTTGTATCCCGAAGAGATCATAGGAGTGGGAAAAGGACCCATATGTACAAAAATATTTATTGTAGCTCTCTTTGCGATGGCAAAAAGCTGGAAATTTAGGGGATGCCCATCAATTGGGGAATGGCTAAACAAGTTGTGGTATATGAATGTAATGGAATACTATTGTGCTATAAGAATTGGGGAGAAGATGGACTTTATAGTTACCTGGAGAGGCATATACAAATTGATGCTAAGTGAGAAGAGCAGAACCAGGAAAAATTTGTACACAGTCACAGATACATCTCATGTGTGACGACCAACCTTGATAAACTGGACTCTTCTCAGCAACGCACAGCTAAAAGACAAATCTACAAGTCTCAGGATGGAAGGAGATGTCTACATTCAGAGAAAGATCTAGAAAGACAAGAGTTTAAATGGAGACTGAAGCAATCTACATGCTACCATTCTTTTTCATGTCTGGTTTTGCTTTTTTTTCCCCATTGTTCACTCCATTGGTTACAACCCTTCTATACAACCAGACTAATGTCCAATGTGAAAGTATTTGCAGATTCTATACCTGATTGCATGCTGCCATGGAGGGAGGGAAGGGAGGGGAGAAAATTTGAAACTCAAGGGATTGTGGAACTGAATCTTGTAAACTAATAGTAACCAAACAAGTCAATGAAAATTAAAAAAAAGAGAAGAGATGGCTTGGAGGAACAGAGAGGAGTGTGGGGACTTGGTATGGCAGTGAAGATGAAAGCTGGAGCTAGCAGGTGTGAGGAAGGTGCAGGGAGAAAGAAAAATGGAGAACCAGCAGGTGATGGGCAGAAAGAGGAACTGTTGAGTCCAGAAGATGGAAGGAAAGGAGCTATGGGTGAGATGAGATCAAAGGTGTGACCTTGTCTGAGTAGGACTGAGCTGGAGGTCATAGAGGATGGGAGACAGGATGTTTGAGGGAATAGCCCTGTGAAAGGTGGAGGTGTAGGACAGGGGCTAGGTGGAGAGGAGACTATACTTGTAGATACAGGCACATGTATCCCTAAGAATGGCTTCAGGGCTGCTAGGAGCCACCAGGACTTAGATGGAGGGAGAAAGGTATAGACGGAGCTATCCATTCAATAAGCATTTCTTTATTTGTTAATTATTTTTTTAATGAACAAAACTATTTTCTCCCCCTCCCACCTCCCACCACCTTAATGGAAAAAAAGAAAAACCAAGCCCTCATAAAAAATTTGCATATTCAAGCAAAACAAATTGTTTCATGGCCCTGTCAAAATCCTTCACTCTACACCTACACCTCTCTTCAAGGAGGCAGATATTCCGTTAGTCAGGAAGCATTCACTAAATGCCTACTGTGTGCTGAGCCCTGGGGATACAAGAGGCAGCAGTCTTAAGTCTCTGTCCTCTGCACTCACGGTTGGTCATGGTATTGATCCCAGGGAATCTTGAAAGCTTTTTTTGGACCCTTCTTCGGAGCCAGGTGCTGGGGACACAGACAAAAACAACCTTGCCTGCTCTCCAAGGGCTGGCATTCCACTGGAGAGCAGAGGAGGAGCAGTAGAGGGAGAGTCAGTGAGGAGGGAGGGGTGTCCCTAGGCCCTCCCCTGGCCCAGCAAGGGTTGAGGAGACAGAGTAAACTCTACTGCAGATGAAGGCCAGGAGGCAGGATTTCCTGGGGAGCCAATAAAGGGGGAGGGATGGGAAATGGAGGTGTTTGGGATAAAGGGAACCAGAATAAGGAGAGAATGGGGCTTGCCAGGATCCATGACAGAAGCAGGTCAGAGCATGTTAAGGACAGGAAAGAGGTCAGGCTCAGGGAGATGGGAATGAGGACTCCACCAGGGATTCAGGCCAGTTAAGAGTAAGGGTGAGGTTGAAGGGGCTGCCCTCTGCTTGGAGGTCCAGGGATAGGTCCAATTCATCTCTGGAGGAAGATCCTGGTCCAGCTAGAAATGCCCTACATAGCAGCAAGGTGCCCTTGCCAGTTGGCTTAGCCAAGCTCAAAAATCACCAATCTAGGATGTGCTCTTTTATGCCAGTCACCGTCAAACTGATGAACCGGCAAAGCAGCAGAGAGTATTGGCTGCCCAGCTTCAGGGCCCTGATTTTTGGCTGGGTGACAACTCTACAAGCCTGCTTTATTGATCGTTTCACTCAGGAAGTTCCCCTTGGGTTCCCAACCTTTTGCCTTTCAGTAACCCTACCTGTACCTCCCAGGCTCTGTGAAAAGGAACAAATTTTAGAGTTCACCGTACATTTCTCACAAGAAAAGCAATAAAGAAATGAGTTAATTTGCCACAAAGAACACTTTATTTTGTACATAGAGCTAGAAACTCTGATTTTGTCAGCGGTGTAGGGACTGACCATGTTTGTACCTTAGTGGTGGAGTTGCCAGAACACTGAGAGAAGAGAAGGGACTTGAACGCCGGATTTCTTAGCTTTCTGGCCACTCAACCACTGGGGAATGATTTCTATTTCCATAACCCCCTTGGCAGGCTTCTCACATCTCCAGGGGTCTGGGTGCAGCAGGTGAGAAACCAGTGATTGAGACCGAGGAATATCACAGAGGAGCACCGAGGATGCTCCTGGATTCAAAGAGCCTTCAGAGTGCCACAGGCTCAGCAGCTTGAGGAGCTCCCTCCACATAGGCAGGACACAAACCCCCAATTCCTGGCAAGGCTGGTGACTCCCTCAGGTGCATTAATGTTGTTTGTGCAGAAACTTATCAGTTTCAAGTAAACAGTTATCAATTTTATCTTTTGGAATTGACTCTATGGAGCAGCTAGTGGCGTAGTGGATAGAGGCTTGGGCTTGGAATCAGGAAGATTAATGTTCATGAGTTCAGATCCAGCCTCGGACACTTACTAGCTGTGTGACCCTGGACAAGTCACTTCACCCTGTTTGGCTCTGTTTCCTCATCGATGTAAAATGAGCTGGAGAAGGAAATTTCACCCACTCCAGTATTTCCGCCATGAAAACCCCAAATAGGGTCAGGAAGAGTCAGCCACGACTCAACAACACTAATCGCCTTTGTCTCTTGCTCGCTTAAGAATCCGTCTCTTACCCTAAGTGTGAGAGGCATGTGGTTTATTTCTCTTCTCATTCTCTTATAGTTTGACAATTAATGTTAGAATTGCTTCTCTATCTAGAGTGCGTTATGGAGTGTGGTATGAGGTATTCACTAAAGCCTAATTTATGCTGGACTGCTTTGCAGTTTATCCAGCTTTTTTTTAAATCAAATAAGGAGTTTTTGCAAGGTGATTTCTATTTTCCACTGTATCAAACACTGGGTTATTGATTTCCATTGTTTCTGATTCTCCCTTGTTTGGTCTGTTCCTTTGATCTCTCTCTCTCTCTCTCTCTCTCTCTCTCTCTCTCTCTCTCTCTCTCTCAACCAATGCCCGATGGTTTGGATGACTGCTGCTGTAGACTATGGTCTGGGGTCTGGGAGTGCTATTCCCCCTTCGTCCCTGCTTCTCTTGATCATTTCCCTAAATTCTTTAGATCTTATTTTATCAAGTTTCATAAAGTACCCCTTTGATAATTTCATTGCTATGGCACTAAAAGTGTCAATGGACTTCTGGGCTTCCTGTTGTTTTCTCCGGGGTGTGGCGCTGCCAGGAGCCTTGGACATCTCCCCATCTATTGAAATAGTTCTTTACTGCTTCAAGGAGTGTTTCTTCATTGAGTTTATGCAATTGTGTTGTGTGTTTGAGAGGATGATCCCTAGGTATTTTACGCATTTTGTCATTTTTTGGAATTAAGTTTCTTTCTATTATTATTCCTTGTCTTTGGTTATTATTATGGCGATGCGAGGCTGGTTTTGGGGGATTTATTTGGCAGCCTGTAAGCTGTTGATGGTCTCAACTGATTTCTTTCCCGATTCCCCAGGATTTTCCAAGTATATTACTGTATCATCAGCCAACATGGATAGTTTTATCTTCTCTTTACCTCTATTTATACCTCTAATTTTGCTTATCTTATTACTATTGCTAGCATTTCCAGAACCACATTAGTGGATAGTGGAGAGGGGGGTCATCCTTGCTTTTATTTAAAAAGGTTCTATCTAGTGTGTTTCCATTGCATGTGAGACTTGCTTCTGGCTTTAGATGGATGCTTTGAATGAAATTTTTAAAAGGCCGCTCTATGCTTATACTTTTTAAGTTTTTTTTTTTAATAGCATAAATGAGTGCTCTACTTTGTCAAAGGGTTTTTCTGCAACTACTGAGATAATCATGTGGCTTTGGATGTCTTTGTTTTTAATATGATTCTCTTGGTTATTTTCCTAATGTTGAAGCATCTCTGCATCCCTGATACTAATTTATTTGGTTATAATGAATGATTTCTTAGATGAATCACTGAGGTCTGATTGGTCAAATTTTGCTTAAAATTTCTGAGTCCAATATTCATGAATGATATTGACCTATAATTTTCTTTCTGTGTTTTATCTTTCCCTAGTTTAGATATTAGGACTATATTTGGCTCATAAAAGGATTCTACTAGAATGTTTTCTTTTTCTATTTAAGAGTAATTTGTGAAGTATAGGTATTAACTGTTTTCTACAAGTTTGATATAAATTCTCCTGTGAATTCATTAGGTCCAGAAGTCTCCCCTCATTCCCTCTTTGGCAATTCCTTCATAACAAGATCTATTTCTTTTTTTCCTTGAGATTGTATAACTTAAGATCATTATTTGGGCTTCTGATAGTTTGGGTATTTTATATTTTTAAGGATATTCCTTTATTTCTTTTGTGTGTTCAGTTTTGTTAGTACATAACCGTACGTAATATGATCTGATCATTGTTTTTATTTCTTCTGATTTTGTTGCGATTTCACCTGGCTTATTTCACATTTTATTGATCAGGTTTTTTTGTCCTCTTCTTTTTAATCAGATTAGCTAGAGGTCTATTAATTTTTATTAGTCTTTTCAAAGAACCACCTTTTATTTTTATTTATCATTTCTAAGAATGTTTTGTTTCCAATTTATCTACTTCTCCAAATTTTAATACTTCCTCCTTTGTGCTAATTTTAAATTTGTTTATTGGTTGGCTGACTTTCTAACATTTTAAATGCAGATTCAGTTCATTAATTCTTTCTTTTTGCATTTTGCTAATGTGTATTTGTAGTGCTATGATTTTCCCCCTTGAGGATTACCTTAGCTGTGTCCCAGAAATTTTGGTATGTTGTTTCATCATGATCATTTTCTTTCACCTAATTATTAATTCTTTCTATGATTTGTTCTTTGATCTCTTCATTATTTAGGATTTCGTTGTTTAGTCTCCATTTGGGTCTATATCTTTTGTTTGTTGCCCCTGAACCAATGCCTATTTTTATTGTGTTATGATCTGTAAAGGATGCATTTACTATTTCTGCCTTTTTTTACATTATAATTATATTACATTATAATTATATTACATTATAATTCTCTATGCCCTAATACATGGTCAATTTTTATAAAAGGTTCATGTGACATTAATATGTGTGTATGTGTATGCATATGCACATGCACATGTGTATGCATATGTATATGTGTATGTGTAAGTATATGTGTATGTGTATGTATGTGCATGGGAATGGGCATGTGTATGCATAAATGTATGTATGCCTATGCATGCCTTTATATGTAATGTTATTTTGCAGTTCATTTAAAAGATAGTACATGTCTTTTAGCTCTAATTTCTCCAGGAATTTGTTCAGTTTCATATTTTCTCTTCTGCTTTTCTTTCCATTAGACTTATCCAGAACTGAGAGAGGAATATTGAAACCTCCTGTCACTATTGTGTTATTGGCTATATCTTCTTGCAGCTTAGTTAATGTTTCCTTTATGAATTTGAATGTTATAGGTGTTTGGAGTGTGTTTCTGGTGTTGTCATCTACAGTTATGACAGAACAGAACGATGCAGTTTTGTTGTTTATCTTCTTTGCACTTTCTGGATGTTTGTTTTTGCTTTATCAGGTAGCATAATTACAATGTCTAATTTTTGGGATTCATTTGATCCATAATAATATTTTCCATTTCCTCAGTTTTACTTCATCTATGTCTTTTGAAAATTTGTTTCTTGTTAGCAACACATTGTAGAGATTTGTTTTCTCATCCAAACTTTCCTTTTTTGTTTTATTGTACTTTTAAAAATCCATTTATATGCAAAGTTTTGAGAGGTTAGATTCCTCCATTTGTCTCTAATGTTGCTCTTTTTTTTAAGTTATGATTTTTTGCCTCTTCAACTGAAAACACAACACAATATCTCTTCAGTTATTTCAGCTTAATCTTTTAAAAGGTGTTCCTATTCCCATCAACTCTCTTTCCTTCACCCCTGCCCCTGGTTCGATTTGTTGCCCCTTTTCCTTTGGAGCTTTAGTTATGCATTCCTTTTTCTTTCCTGCCTTTACCTGCTTATTTAATTTTTCCCCTCCTTTTTTCTTCTCAGTTAACCAAGCAGATTCCTCCTTTCTCTCCTTTTCTACTTTTTTCAAGTCATTAGAGTTTTTTGTTTGTTTCATTTTTGGCCCTCCTTTCCAAAGAGGATTTTCCCATTTTTTTCGTTATCCATCCTCTCTTTCTGTTTATTCTAGACCTTCATTGTCTGGTTCATGACTCCCATGATTGTTTGGTCTCGGTCTAGTCTCTGTATTCCTCATGGAATCAAAACTTTTGAGATATCCATTCTGAGCTCTCCCCTCTAGGCACTGCTTTGTAGCTCTCGCCCCTCAGATTTTTCTTTTCTGCTTTGCCTCATTGTCAGAACACTGCTAATTCTTGCAGGTGACAGAGAGTACACTGTCTCATGGTAGGGACCTCCTCTATTCCTTTACATCCCTGATTACATAGCCCACCACTGATCTGTACTTTCACCCTGGTCACTTTCTTTCCCTATTTGCCTCAAAATCTCCCTGGGTCTATGCCCTCTGACTCCCCCAGGTTCCAGTCTCACCTAGGAGTTTCCTTTTCCTAAGGTGGAATACATTGTCTTTTCAGGTAACAAATCCCTCAGAGAAGACCCAGCACAAGGTCTCTACCTCCTTTCACAAAACACTTCTCTTCACCCATATAAGCATTCATCAGCTCTTATATCCCTCTCACCACCAAAAGAAGGCCCCTGTTTCCCCCCATTTTCTTCCTCCCTCTTTTCCTCCCACTCTCCTTCAGTTTCTTCTCTTCCTCAGTGACCTCAGAGGTCACCTTCTTCTAAATGCTAGCTCATGATTTGACCCGGACACATCACACATTCTCCTCTGTCCCCCTTCACCCTTTTGTCTTTTAATTCAGCCTTCCATTTTGTAATGTAGTCCCACAAGACATCGATTTAACTGTAGGCAAGGTATCTCCAGATTTTGTTCATAATGCCCCACTCCCACTTCCTCACTGATACCTCCACCTTCACCCCTGTCTTCTTGTGTACATTTAGAAAGCAGTCTCTCACTGGTCTCTCTGTTGTCACTCTGTTGCTGTCCTTGGCTACTCCATTCCTTCACCACATCTTTGTTTCTGTTACCTGGGGAATGGGAAGCACATAATTTCTTCTTTCCAAAGAATCTTTCAAACACCTCTTTATTACTGAATGTCCATCTTTTTTTTAAGGGTTAAGCTTAGCTTTGCAGGATATGCAGCCCTGGGTTGTATCCTGAATGCCATTGCTCTTCAAAATGCAATATTCCGGGCTGGGGGCGGAGCCAAGATGGCAGCATAGCAGCAGCAACATATCGCAGCTCTCACATAGCCACCCCAAAATACCCATAAAATAGGACTCTAAACCAATCCTAGAACTCCAAAATGCACACAAAGATACTTCCCACTAAAGTCA
>CM053581.1:586748475-586792532 GCA_028627135.1 Pseudochirops cupreus
TTTAGTTTACAAGATTCAGTTCCAGAATCCCTTGAGTTTCAAATTTTCTCCCTTCCCCCCCATGGCAGCATGCAATCAAGTACAGGATCTGCAAATACTTTCACATTGGACATTAGTCTGGTTGTATAGAAGGGTTGTAACCAATGGGGTGAACAACGGGAAAGAAGAAACAAAACCAAACATGGAAAAGAATGATAGCATATATTTCTTCAGTCTCCATTTAAACTCTGTTCTTTCTAGATCTTTCTCTGAATGTAGATATCTCCTTCCATCCTGAAGCTCCCATTTTTTTCCAGTGGTTGTGGTTTGGGAGCACCGGAATCAGTTTAGAGCTTGGGAAATGGAAAGGATGCTGAAAGAGGTTCCATGTCTTGGTATTTCTCCTACTTGCATATGTGACATAGGTAAATCACTTATTCTTCCCAGTTTTTTTTATTTTAATCTGACCAAGACATTACTGGATAAAATAAAACTAAAATCCACTTAGGGGAATGAATGGGCAATAACGTGAAGGGAAAAAATGAAGAAAGGAAGAAAGATTTAGAACTATGTAACAGAGATTTGTCATCAGATATCTGCTACAGAGAAGAGCAGGTCAGTGGAAAACACCAGACAAACCAACGAATGCTGGAGCCCAGTGCTCAAAAGCCTGCGAGCACAAGTCATGGGGGAAAAACTCCTTCTTTGACCAGAACTTCTGGGAAAATTGGAAAGCAAACTGGAATGTAATGAGACAGAAAACAGGTATACACTTTCAACTTCTGCTATATGACACAATGACCTCAACATGGAGAAGAAGCTAAATGCCAAGGCCACTTAGGACCATTGATTCACATATCTAGAACTGGAAGAGATCTCAGAGGCCACTAAAAACAAACAAAAAAGAAATAAAGAAGAATAGAAGTGGTGGTTCTTTTTACAAATATGGTGTAGGGGAAAGAATTAATTGACCAAAATACGGAAGAGATCATAAAATGCAAAAGAGATGAGGTTTAAAAGCTTTTTCAAAACAAAATCAGTGCAGATTGAAAAAGAAGAAAAGACGTTGAATGGAAAAATGTTTGTATCATATGTTTTGGATAAATTTCTGAAATCCAGGATATTTAGGGAATTACCACAAATATATAAGACCAAAAACCAGTCCTCCAATAAATAGTCAAAGGCTATAAATGTCTTTCAAAAGAAGAAATGCAAACTATCCAAATAACTAAAAGTAACAGTGCAAGTTAAACATCTCTGTGATTTTGCCTCCTAGTAATCGACTTGGTAAAGAAGATAAGAGGAAAAAATAACCAGTGTTGGAGATTGTGTGGGAAGACAAGTGCGCTCACACTGTTCATGAAACAGTGAATTAGTCCTATAATTTGGTAGGAAAATGTTGGAATTATGCAAAATAGGACTAAAGTCTTCCTATCTGTGCCCTGGTGATCTGCTGGCCATGTGCCTGAAGTAGGTTAAAGAGAGCAAGAAATGTCTCAAACAAACCAAAACAGGCAGAGGAGCACATTCCATTGTAGCAAACACATCTCGGAGTTCCAGGGTTGTGAGCTTCCTGAGCCTGTAGTTTTCCCTCACTCATGTTCTCCCTGCCTGGAGGTGTGTGTCTACTCTTCTCCCAGGCACTGAGAACGTTGGCAGAAGAGTGTGACCAGGTCTTCAGTGTAGATTGCGAGGTACCAATTATTCCTACATTTGTTTTTATATGGAAATACCCATGAGATTACTCTTTAGTCTTATTATAAAGTAAATGGTTATATTTAGGATCTAAAGTTTCAATGTGGTGAGTAGCTGGTTTTGTTTAAATATTAGCACACTGGTGGGGACTCAAGAGCTAAAGTAATGAGTAGGGGGCATGCATTCTCCCACAACAGGATTACCTTCTAAGCCCATAAACCATTGAATATAATCAAAAAGGTGGCTATTCTCTGAGAATCTAGACCTGTCAGTTTGAGGGCCAGTGGGAGAAGGCAAGCCATCTCAGAGAATAAGACGACTGTGTCCATAAGTTCTGAGTAAGAGGTAGGAGGCCCTCCATTGTGGGTGGCTGCCCTATACGCGTGATGCACAGCAACTTCAAGGGATTCAGAGCTCATAAGGCAGGTGCCCACTGCCCAGCAGAGACTGACTTCCTTCAGAACAGGATGCTTCTCAGAGGAGAAGACCACAGCTTGATCTTGCTGTAGACAAGGCAGTCTATACCTGGACACCTTGGCAGTGGCAGTGGTAGTGGAGGCTGTGGTCACAGTAGTGCTGTATGGGAAGGCCTTCAGGGTGGGAGCAGAGCTGTGAACAGTGTGTCCAGAGGCCTTCAGGTTGGAAGCAGGGAAATATCCAGCATCACCAGTGGATTTTTGAGCAAATTGAGCTGATTAATCACTTTCTCTGAAAGGACAGTGAGCTTTCCCTCTGGCCTTTCAGCAGTGTGGTCCCTTGCCCAGAACAGAGGGCTCGGAACATTCTCAGTGCCAATTGGTGCCAATTGGCTTTGAAAAATGGCTTCTGACTCCCCTAAAACAGGTCTCACTGTTGAAAGGCTTTGCTGGCTCTCCCCAGATAGGCCCTTCATCCACTGGATTAGTGCTGCTCCCCATCAGAACAGCTAGATGGCCCTTCGACGTCCTCAGGGCTCTGCACACCAACTCTCAGTGAGAATGTCACTTACTGTCTAAGCCTCTCACTAGCCCCAATCCTTGCTGAGCACTTTCACCATCAGGGCCTCCGCCTTCATTCTCTCTCTTTTTCTCTCTCTCTGCTGCTTTGGAATCCTTATATGATCAGAGCTCTTGCCACTGAAGCCTTCTGGGGCTGCACCTGGCTCTCCCATGTAGCTGCCCCAACCAACATTAACGCCATTCTTTCTGCAGAAGGCTTATGGAAGAACTGGGCCAGTTAGGTAAGCCCTTAATTCAGGAGACCTGTCTAAAGCAAGTGATAAAATACTAAGCCCCAATACATTGATCTTGATTTGAAAACGGGCTGTACACATCTGGATGTGCAACAGGAAGTCTGCTCGAATCAGCCCAGGAAACCTGGTGAGTGTCTGAAAAGCCCTCCTCCTCCAGGGAGCCTTCCGCAGCCCCTCTGAATAGAGCGCCCCTCGGCTCATCAGCTGGAGCCTGCCTCTTTTCCAAGAGGAAGGGCGCTGTCCTGGGTAGCGCCTTGACTCCTGTCTGAATAGGACCCAAGCGAAGCAGGGCCGCTCAAAACCTTCCGCTTCCTCCTCTCCTTCAGCCAAGCCCGGTGACAGGACGGAAGGCAGGACGGACGCAGCGGCGGACCTGGGCGTCGTCTGCGCCAGACCAAGCTCTCAGCGCCCCCCGGCTCCTGCGTCAGCCACCTCCAGGACCCTTGGAACGCGCTGCCCGAGCCGCAGGGGAGCCTCATCCTGCCAGGGCTTGTTGCCTTGGACTTGTTTGTGTGCTGGCTCTCGCATTAGATTGGAAGCTCCTTGAGGGAAGGGATTGTCTTTAGAGTTTTTGCATCCCCAATGCCAAGCACAGTGTCTGATACATAATAGGGATTTAATACATGTTGATTGATTAACTGATCAATCTATAAAATACTGAGCCTTTTGGCTTCATTCTAAAGTGCCAGGAAATCCTTTGAGCTCTGGGCCACCTTCTCCCCAGGGACAAGGAGGAAGCTGGTTATCTCTATGGGTCCAAGACATAAGTTGCCCTGTCTTGGGAGCCCCAGGCAGAACAGTTTCCAAGGGAGCTCTGGGTGCCCACTCCCTGGGATGGCTTCCACAGCTTCATTCACCCTCCCTTGACCTCTCTTCTTGCTAGCAAACCCCTGAAGTCCAGGTCCTTCCCCACTGCAGATGCATCTTGGCCTTCTCCTCTCATGAAAGCCCGGGAAAAACCAAAACAATCAAATTTTCCTTGTTCAAGTGGATCCACTTTTGGCCTCAAATGCCCCTGGCTCAGCCATCCTCACCGGGGCTCCTGAGCCTGAGACTAACTGAAGACAGTCTGTGGGCAGTGGCCCCATCTTCATCTTCCTTCCCTCCCATTCATTCACTATTTCCTGGGTCCAAGTCACCTGTGGGTGACTATGAAGGAGATCTCCTACCTGTACGGGAGGGGAGGGTGAGACTAGATAATTCCCAAGATCCTTTCTAATGCCCAAATCCCAGGGTTCCCAGATTTCCTATTTTAAAACTCCCATCTTCTCCTGCCATCCATGTTCTAAGGGCAGAAGACACCCATTAAGTCAGACTGATAGACAGACATCTGATGCCACATATTTCACTATAACAAACAACAAAGATAAGCTGCTTGCTTTCTCTGAAAAGCCTTGGATTCACTGTGCTGGAGGCTGGAATCTGGAGGCTGGGAGGTGGAGGCTGAAGGATGGAGGCCTCCCAGTGGTTTTTCTAGTGTGTCTCAGATGTATGACCAGATGTCTCTCCTCGTTGCTGTTACTCCTCTCACTGTTTCAGTAGAGGTCCGGGGGCCTGTGCAGCCGGTTCACCCTCAGCAGAGTTTTTTGTTTTTTTTTTATACTTTTCAGCACAGATTCTCCTGAGACCTTCAGATCCTCCCATTCACCAAAACGGCCCCTCATCAGTAGAGAGTAGGCTTTTAGAGGTAGCCTATGTGGCTAGTGAGCAGGGTCATTTGGTCAGATAGGATTCATCCCAATTTCTGCCTGCTCCATTCAGGATCTGTCCATTGTCCATCTGCAAGTGCCTCCCTAAGGTTAATCTGGATGGGCTAACTCAGTATAGTGCCAAGGACCTGAATGTCAACAACAGGATAATAGGCATTTTCATCCACTTTACTTTTTAGGTATGAATGGTTAAGCTGATCTCCTTTAAATAAATGGAGATGGATATCTCTAGAGAGGCTTTGGAGCATTTTCCTTTTGGAGTCTATTCAGGCCACTCTCCATGATGTTCACAGACATCTTAGGCGAGCCAAGCCTTCTTACCTCTCTAGATTAATAACAGCTAATCATATGTTACCTCAGAAGAAGCCCTCCTCGTGTTGTAGAGGTGATTCTGGGTCCCCAGAGGCCGTGCCCAAGGCAGGCAGGGCAGACACCTGAGTCTCTCCATGGGCCATGAGTTGTTTGTCAGAGGAGCAGTCTCACAGAGGTGGGTGAAAGGGCCTGCAGTGCCTAGGCACTGGAGAGGTTGTGCTCCATGGCAGAGAAGGGAGGCCCTGAGCAGATCACAGCTCCATCCTGGGCACATTCTAGCTGGGTGTCAGCCACTGTCAGGGGGAGGGCTAGGCCTTTTTTGCACGGTGGGGCACTCCTTAGGCTAATTGTCCATTTGCGTCCCATTTCTAGTCATTCTAAACCTCTGGCATTTTCTCTTGAGGAGGACAAAAGAGCTGGGTTTAAAATGGCCATTTAAAGCTTCCTTTACCTGAGGAGAGAGCCAGTAAACACCCCTCCTCCATCCATCCTAAAAGCCCAGTGGAACTGTTGGAGGTCTAACTCCACCAGCTGGGGAGGGGGCTGAGCTAGGGGAGGGACATCCCTCCTCCTACTGCTGCCCTTCCTGGGTGCCCAGGGAGGAGGGCCACACCCATTCTAGCAGGGATGCTCCTCCACCCCCAGGAAGTACCCGCCCCACCTGACAGGCCTGGACTTGGACCTTTGCATCATCTGTGAGGGAGGAGGGGATGAAATTTAGGGAGAAAATTAGTATGTGTTCCACTAGGAGCACACACTCATTTCTCAGGCAAAGGCCAATGGGCATTTGCTAAGGGCAGGTCTCTGGCCTACCTACCCTCCCCCTTCCCATCAATACTCCCAGGCTCCAGGTCTAGTGTGGATGGTGCCTCTGGGGGCTGCTTCAAAGCCCTCAACTTCTAAAATGACCTTGGCCCCTCAGGGTGAGGTAGTGACTCTCTGGTGTGGGTCCCTGCCCTCTGGGGAGAGACACCAGCCAGGCCTGCCCATCCTGCCCCGACTGCCCTTTCCTCCTGTACATCCAGCCTACGTGCCTGATGGTGGTGGTGCTGCAAAGCCTTGAGGCACCGTCAGCACAGCCCCGGTCCTTTTGTCCTTCTGGTACCTACCTGTTCTCCAGCCTAGCAATGTTCCTGTTACCCCTGACCTGCCTCCGCCACGGGCCTCTCCACTGCCCTTTGGGTGCATCTCAACTCACTTGTTTGGAGACCATGGCATAGCAGCTGCCTAATTCGTGACAAATTGTTGGATTAAAGCTGCGACTTCTTCCAGTTTTCTTACTCTAGAGCCCAGAAAAGAAACAGAGGGATTTGTTTCCCTCAGTTCAGAATGAAAATGGTTCAGGGATGACCTAGTACAGGGCATGCTCTAGAGGGCCCCTAGATTGGCAAGAACCAGGAGGAGGCATTTTGGGACACGTTGTCTCCACGAAACCGCAGATTTCTGTTGTGTGCAGCTGGTCTTTGCCAGAAGGTCAGAGCTTCAGCTTCCAGCTTTCAGAGCTGGCTGCGTGTCTGTGTGTCCTTCTTATGGAAGTCCTTGTGCTATCCTCTGTGCACCAAAAAATGCCTCAGTGACGCCCTTTTCTTCCTTCCTTCCCTTCCTTTTCCTTTCCTGTCCTTCCCTTCCCTTCCCTTTCCTTTCTTTTTTCTTTTCTCTTCTTTCTTTCTTTCTTTCTTTCTTTCTTTCTTTCTTTCTTTCTTTCTTTCTTTCTTCCTTCCTCTTTCTTTTTCTTTTTTATTTCTTTCTCTCTTTCTTCCCTCCCTCCCTCTCTCCCTCCCTCCCTCCCTCTCTCCCTCCCTCCCTCCCTCCCTTCCTTCCTTCCTTCCTTCCTCCCTCCCTCCCTTCCTTCCTTTCTTCCTTCCTCTCTTTCTTTTTCTTTCTTCATTTCTTTCTCTTTTTCTCCCTCTCTTCCTCCCTTCTCACATGGCTGATGTGGAAATATGGGACATGTGACTCCACCTGTATCACTGACATCATATTTCTGGGCTTCTTGATGAGGGAGGGAGAGAATTTGGAACGAAGAACGTAATACAGTGATTGCTTAAAAACCCGCACAACACAGCCCAGACAGTGACACCTCCATGGCCACCACCTTTCTGCTGAGGGGAAGGGAGTATTTTCCGAAATCACTGGGGTGGCTGCTGATGGATCGTGTCATGCAGTCTTGGTGCCATTGTCTTTTAGCAGACCCACTACTGCATAGCAACCGCCAGCTAGACCCAGAGTGGGGAGGGACCCAGTCCAAATCTCGCCTCAGACAAAGGCTGAGCATCAGCACCCCTATCTGTAAAGTGGGGATAATGTGAAGATCAAATGGGCTCGTGGACACCAAGTATTTTGCAAGTCAAGACAAGGGAACAAGCATTTATTAAACCCCTGCTGTGTGTTGGGTGCCGGGCTAAGGTCTGGATGCAGCCGAGTGGCGGGGGGGCAGCCTGCAAACAGCTCCCTCCGCACAAGGCACAGACATCAGACCAGGCTGTTGTTCTCCCTTCATTGTCAGAGAGGAACAAGAACATTTCGACTGGCTCATGGATGGGATTTAGCCTCTGGCTGCCTTCCATGCTCTGTCTGAACAGCCCCCGGAAATGTGGGCTCCACTTCTCCAAGTCTCCGTCTTCAAAATGGGCCTGAGCTGAGCTTTCCGAGGTGACAGATCTGAAGGGTCCTGTGGGTCACCCCTCCTCTTGGGGCTTTCTTTCTCTCCTTAGGGAGTTTTCATTCCAATTTTGTGGCTGTTCAGTTGCATCTGACTCTTGGTGTCCAGGGACCACAGCACACCAATGCTGCCCATGGCATTTTCTCAGCAGAGATGCTGGAGTGATTTTTCCATTTCTTTCTCCAGCTCATTTGACAGATAAGGAAACTGAGGCAAATGGGGTGAAGTGAATTGCCCAGGGTCACACAACTAGTAAGTATCTGAGGCTGGATTTGAACTCAGGACCTTGGCCTAAGAATTTCAGTATAGCACGGTATCCACAAGTCCACTTAGCTGCATCAAACCAAAGAATGCATCTTGACTGCAGGATAACAGGCTAAGGTGCCAGGCAGCGGTTTAGGGTGAGCTGTTTGGTGCTATATCCCACCCTGTGGACATCTGCCTGCTCCAAACCAGGCCAGAATGGCGGGGTGTGCACACCCCCTCCCAGGGCTGGGATCATGAGGGCAAATTTGGCAGAAGCCTGGCTGCCCTTAGTGGGTCTTCTCAGCAGCCATGCTGGCGGGGGGCGCGGGGCTTTCACCCCTGTGGATGAGTGGTATATAGATGGGCCATTGAGGCCCATCTCCATCCCCTGAACCTCTCTGCCATAAGCCTCCTCTTGACAGATATCGTAGCAGCATCTGAGGGGCCACTTCCTCAGGGCTGCCAAGGGTGGGGGGAGGGGGTCCTGGCTAGAAGGCTGTCTTCAGGCTGTTGCCAGCACAACCCAGTGTCTCTGTCTGTGTCTCTCTCTGTCTCTTTCTGTCTCTCTGTCTCTCTCTGTCTCTGTCTCTGTCTCTGTCTCTGTCTCTGTCTCTCTCTCTCTGTGTCTCTCCTCTCTCTGTCTCTCTGTCTCTGTCTCTGTTGCTGTCTCTCTCTCACACACACGCACACACACATCATTTCTTTTCTATTATGAGATGTTTTCCCTCTACGCTTGTGTTCAGGCCTGACTGTGGCACTGCCCAGCCCCTGTGAGCTGCCTGGCTCTGGCACCCATTTCTCAGGGCAGCCTCAGGAAGGAACTTCCAGGGCACTGAGGGGGAAACAGCCTCCCCTCCTCCCCAGAGGTGGTTAATCTTTTGGGGGAGGCCGAGGTCCTGCTGGGTCCATCCCTGTGCCCCTTGCCCCTTCCCAGGTCCCTGTTGCAAGCACAGGCAGGCAGCTAGGTCCTGAGCCCTACTCATTCACAGTCAGGGTCTGAGCCCCAAAGGCCATGGCCCACTGCCACCGTGAGCCTTGTTGGGTAGGGTAAGGCAACCGAAAATGTACAATCTCCAGACAGGACTGATTTAGCAAATTAAAAGCGGATCCAGGAGCCAGGAATGTCAAATGCGCCAGGGTGATGGAGCTACCTTGCTCTTAGCCAGGCCCTTCATGGGCTGCCCACCTCTGGGAGTGGCTGTGCCCCACCACACCTTTGCCTGCCCCCCAGCTGTGCCTCCCTGACATGCCCAGGGCTCATGGAGGGATATTTCAGTTTCCTTTGGTTTTACCCTCCTAAATGCAGGAGTCTCTAGAGAGACTGAGGCAGGGCGGTCCTTGCCAGAAGCCTCTTCTCTCCTAGCCCAGAAGCGACCCGTCCCTTTGGGGAGACCCACATTTCAGGCACCCGCATTTCCAGGGAAGCCCTTTTCTCCCTCCATGAAATGCCAGCAGAATCTGCTGCCAGCAGGGTCCAGGCAAGTCAGGGAGGCTGCTTGGCCTCAGGCTGCCAGCCTGGTATGCAGATTAACCATCAGAATGAAGGATATAAACACTCAGGTGTGAAAGGTGCGGGAAAATATGCAGGTGACAGAACAGAGACCCCCTGCTGGGTTCTGTACCCAGCCTTCCTGCCCTCCCCAGGGCTTCTCCTGGCCTTCTCATAGCCCTCCCCTTCCCTGGCCCTCCCTTGGCCACTCCCTTGGCCCCTCCTTGGCCTTCCCCTTTTTCCCTCCCTCCATCCCTCCTCTGGCTCTCCCTTGGCCCTTCCCTGACCCAATTCTCCCTCCCCCCATCCCTCCATCCCTCCCCAGGCCCTCCCTTGGCCCTTCCCAGACCCAAACAGATGCACAGCAAAAGACCTCAGGTTTGTCATGTTCAAAGACAGGCCTCTCAGTATCCTTCCAGGCTGCTCTTGGCTCCGAAGATCACAAAGTATTTTCTGAGGTCTTGGTTGGTCCAGCTGCTCCCCAGGTCAGCTGGGGCTTCAGGGACGGAAGGCTCAGACTTGCTGAGGCCTTAAAGCCCCCTTCCATCCCCCAGAAGCTGACTCTGTGCTCTGTAGTAGCCAAGGGCAAGAGTGTGGACCATGACCATGCACAGAGCCCTGGAGGAAGACAGGCCCCTCCCTCCTCCAGGGTCTGGGGCTCAGGCTTTCATGAGAAGAGTCTCCCATGGGCTTAGGGGCTGCCCAGGCAGCCTTCACTGTGGCTCCTGTGCATTGAAATGCTGCTGTGACGGTTGTCTGCTCAAGGCCGGCAGTTCTGCTGAGCCTAGCAAAACCGGCTGGGAATGCTGGCAGAGATTCTCCTCCCAATGGGAGCTCAATGAGAGACAGAGAGCCTTGTGCAAACAGTGGCCCCCAGCCAGAATAAATAGGGGCTGGTGAGTTCTGTGTGTGTGAGTGTGTGTGTCTGCTTGTATGTGTGTGTGTGTGTGTGTGACTGTGTGTGAGTGTGAGTGTGTGCGCGTGTTTGTGTGTGTGAATGTGTCTGTATGTGAATGTATATTTGTGTGTGTGAGTGTGTGAGTGTGCCTACAAGTGAGTGTTTGAGAATATGTCTGAGTGTGTATGAGTGTGTGTGTATGAATGTGTGTGCTTGTATGTATGTGTGTGAAAGTGTACATATGTGTGTGTGATTATGAGAGTGTGTGTGTGCTCAGCAGTAGCAGAAGCACACACCCCCAACCCCACCCCACCTCCTGCCCCTCAGGGTGGGCTCCAGGGCCTCCCTCTCAGGAAGATGGGCTCAGTGACAGGGGGTGGATGGAGGCCTGCAGCCAGCCTGGGTCATGGGGGCCGAGCTCAGTGGTCTTCATTAGCCTTCCAAGCTGCTGCTATCCAAGCAAGGGAAAAGCAAAGGGATTCCAGGGCTGGGGGGAGGCTGGGGGGAGAGGGCTGATGGGGCTGGAAGGCTCACCCTTCTCAGGATCTCACAACAAATGACAGGCAACTCAGTCTCCCTCTTTCCAAACCCCAGCCATGGCCCGGCCCTGGGGCCATTGTGCCCTGGGAGCACTTGGAGGGAAGAGAAGGCCCCAGCCCCACCTCTCTGACCCTTTCTTTGCCCAGCTCTGAGCTCTCCTGGGCCTGGAGAGGATGGGCCACAGCAGACAGATGAGTCCCCCTGTGGTGTACCCCTGGGCTAGGGAGGTATATGTATACATGGGAGTGCTCCCCTCTGTTCTCCTTGCGCTGGCCTTCTGAGCTCTGGAGGCTGGATTGGGGCCATCTGGGCTCCTGTGTAGAATGCACCATCTTAGCAACCGCAGAAACCTAAGAAGGGGCCCAGCCGGGAGCAGGAGGAGCCAGGCTCCAAGCTTGCCCAGGGCCTCAGCACAGAGCCATCTAGAGTTCAGCCAGAGAAGCCAGGCCAGATGGGGATGGGCAGCCTGGGGATCCTGGTTCTCTCCTTTAGGGCTGCAGGTGCCCTAGCCAGGGCCACTCACCACTTGTGTGACCCCACATCCGTCCCTGAAACCCAGGAAACTCCTTGTCAGCAAAACAGGGAAAGTGGGCCTTGGCCTCTCTGCCCCACAGCTAGGACCCTGGGGAAGAGTGTGCTTGGAGAGCCCTACAGGGTCCCCTCGTCATGATATGACTGGCCAACAAGGGTCTGAGCCTACAGAGATGCTCCAGGTCATCTGGAAACTTGGCAGAGCTGGTGTCCAGCCATGACTGAGGGTGAAAGCTGCTCTGTGAAGCTGTGAGAGTGAACTCAGGCTACCTGGGTCTACACAAGGTGGCCCTAGGAACTGCCTGTTCCCTTTTCCTTCTGAGCAGGGAGCAAATGAGGGGCCCCTGTGAGCTGCTGAGCCATCATCCAGCCTCCGTGTGCTCATGAACAGGCGGCCGTGTGTGTGTGTGTGTGTGTGTGTGTGTGCGCGCGCGCGCGTGTGTACACATGTGCGAGCCCCACTCTGGTGTCTTCCTGATACCAAGTGAGTGACTATTCCAAGTCCTCTGCATCCAAGTGACCTTGTGAGTCCAGACTCTGTGGAGCCAGCAGAGATTTGCTGGGGAATTGAAGCTGGCAGCAGAGTCCCCCAGGGCCAGTCGTGGTAGCCGCCATAACTGAGAGGTGATAGGACAGTAGAATTGTTGTGGATATGTCCAGGCAGTGATATCGTGGGCATTGTAAAGTCTGAACAGATTTAGGGGAAGCAATGGTTTGACCTTAGCCAGTAACAGCCAAGCCTAGTAACAATTGGTCTCTCTCCCTTGCCTGGCCTCCCAGCAGATATGGGGAAGGAAATGCTTGCAGATGGACACCCACTCAGAGATGGCAGTGGCTTCAGGGCTCAGTACTCCCACCATGGAAAGAAACCCCAGCTCCATAACCCGGGAGAACTCCACAAAGTGCAGAAAGGATTATTCAGGCCAGGACTGGCAAGGTCTGATGTCTCCACATGTTCCCCACATATGTGTCTCACTATCTCCATAATTTAAATTTGAGCCCAGGGACCTTGTAGGTGAAAAGGAGGGGGTAAACCTGCTCATATTGGGGGGGAGCTTTTTTTTTTCTAACAACAGTTCTCAGTAAATCCCTTCCATAAAAGCTAGTGATGTTTTGGTGGTTGATTGATCACTGTAAACACACTGGTGGGGGCTCAGAGCCATAAACCTTAATCCTTAGATTTAACTACTAGAGTCCTCAGAGAAACAGCCACCAATGGCCCCTGAGAGGACCCCAGACTGGGAGAGCTAATGCAGGTTGAGGGCTTGGCTCCTGGGGAGGGGTCTACACTGCTATACATATACTATACTATATGCCCATCACAGAAGTGGGACAATCCCAATCAGCCCCTCAGAACAGGTCATGTTGGTCAACGTCAGGCAGAAGGCGCGGGGCCTCAGAAGACGGCTGTCCTCTGGATTGTTTGGATTCACCCCAACCTTCGGTACAAACAGCCTGGCTTCCTGAAGTCCTGGAGGTTTGGGGTATGATAGAGTATTGTGGAAGCAATCTGAAGGAGCTGATTGTAACCCAGCTTTGGCAGTGACTGGCCACGCGAGCAGGGCAAGGCTGTTTGTGTCTCCCCTTCACTTTCTCATCTGTAGAACGGGCATAAACCTCAGAGGGTTAGGTAATGCATGTGATTAAAGTGCACAAGGCTATTTGTCAGTTGGTCGCAAGTATCCTTGGCTTGCACCCAAGTCTCCTGGCAAAGGTCCACAAAAAAACCTGACTATGGAGAACTCCTTTGCCTTCTACCAAAGCAATTTCTCAGCAAGTGAGATGATTCCCATTCCACGGCTGGGCCCACAGAGGCTTGGCCAGCAGCCCTGAGCAAATCAATCGGTTTGAATTCCCTCTGCCCCTCTGCCCTTGACTGGCTTGTATGGCCTTGGGGAAACCTTTTGCTCTTGAAAATGAAGGAGTCAGGCCCCTTCCAGACCTAAATGCACCACCTCTAATGTCCCTCAGGCAGCAGGAGAAAGAAACTCATGGCTGTTTCTGGATGGTTTTGCTGGAGGGCCCAGGGATGGCCACCAGCCTCCTCTGTTGCCTATTCAGAAATGCCTCCAGGCGGAAGCTGAATTACCCTGAGGCTGAGGAGACCATGAGAGGGCACCACATGGCTGGTCACCCTGCAGACCTTGGCATGGAATCATTCCCAGGTTCAGCTCCACCCAGGGCTGGGGTCCCCTCCGCCCTCTACTGGGGAATGACTGTCCTAGGCGAGCAGGCTCAGCTGACCTGGAGCTGAGGACCCAGAAACCTTGCCTTCTCCCCTATTCTTTCACCATGTGTGGCCCTTTGCCGAGAGCCAAAGGCCTTTCCCTGCCTGCTTCCAGGGCCCTTGGCCACACGCTTGGCCAGCAGACATGGCCCCTGGCACCTGAGCTCTGGGCAGAAGCTATCACATCATTTGAGGAGAAGCTGCTCAGATTCTCATGGCAGATGGGCCAAGAAAAGGTTGGGGCATCATGTCCATAGGCCTCCACAGCCACAATCTCTGGCCCATAGCATCAGGGAGAGGACAGGCAGTGGAGGGGCAGGGCCTGGGGAAGCAGTCTCCCCACACTTACACATTAGCTGGAGGGAAGGCTAATGGGGCCAACCCACAGCCATGGGGTTCCCGCTTCCAGATTCCTACCCCTAGGGAGCCCTTCCTGGGCCCAGTTTCACCAGGGTGGTATTAGATCACACCTCCACATTCCCGCCAACCCCCCACCCCCACGCCAACCTGTGGAGGAGGGGCTGAAATCCTATTGCTTCAGAAGAGATGGAAGCCCGACAAGAAGGTTGGAGGAGGTGGCGGAGTCTGGAGGCCATCAAACTGCTGTCAATGAGTCTGTGGAGGCTGTAGAGTTTCTGGACACCTCTGGGCCTGGTGCGCCCAGACAAGGTGCCTTTCTCATCTTCCTGTGGCTGTGTGACTGTCCTCAGCTGACCCAGGAGCCAGGCCTTCCTTGGTGTTTATTTTGGTTTTAAGCTGCAGGTGATTTCACAGACACACCAGAACCGGCAGAGTGATGGTGTAAATCAAGCCGTGTGAGTCCCCTGTGGCTGCCTGGGCCTTCAGAGGAGATCTGGACACTGTCAGGGGAGGGCACAGCCACAGCCCGGAGCTACTTTGCATCAGGGAAGGCCCTTAATTCGTTCCTCTTGCTGACCTTGTGGAATTTGCACATTCAGAAGCCTCGTGTCTTTCAAAGGCAGCTGATTGTGTTTGGCAGCCGGCTGGACCAGGGGAGCTTGTTTTCGCTAAAATGAAATCAACTTTCAAAATAAATCATTGGCAACAACATTCTACTCCCCAAATCATATAATCCTATTAACAGACTCATTTTTTCATTGTCACCAAGTTGACAAGATTGGCCAAGTTTCAACACAAGCATCAGAAAGCTAGGGGAGGCCCAGCTAAGAGAGGGAGCAAGGCCTAAAGGCCCCCTGAGCACCCCAGCCCCAGCCGGGTCTCTGTGCACTGTGTCTGGGAAGGGCACCCCACCGTGACAGGAGTGTGCCCAAAGGGCTTCATCCTGGGCCCCGGAAACAGAGGATGCACTGACCTCAAAAGCCCATTTCTCAGAAATTCTGGGGGAAAGGAGAAGAAAGAACCCATGGAATGTCTTTCCTCAGCAAGGAGTAGCTGTGGGGGCCTCAGCTCCTCCTCATGGTGTCCCCCATTATCCCATTCTGGTTTAGCCGGCAAGGGCCCTGATTGCTGTCAATCACAATGCATGGAGCAGGTTCTGGACTCCTGTCTATTTGTGGCTAACAGACCCTAGGCCTGGGAGGGCCTTCCTGAGAATCCCCAGCATCCTTCAGGGCTCGGCTCAAGGGTCCACCTCCTAGACAAGGACACCCTCCCTCTAATTACTTTGTGTCTGGTCTGTCTGTGTAGATGACCAAAGGTAAGCTCCCTGAGGGCAGGGGCTGATCACTTTTGGTTTTGTATCCAGTTCAATCATTCAGTTCAATAACATTTATTTACTAATAAATGGTGTGCCAGTTACAAAATGCTGAGGACAAAAAGGTGAAAGGCAGCCTGTCTTCAAGGAGCCTTCAGTCTAAGGGGATGTGTGGGAGAGATGGGGGGGGGGGTGTGCACGTCAGGGCTTCCACTGTGGGCTGACACCCTGAGACACCCTTCCTTCCCCTGGAGAGCCAGGCTTGCCTCCCGCTTCCTCTCCCCTGCCTCTGGGCGAACATGCTGCCAGGCCAATGTCTGCTGGCCTGGGTTTCGCCCCAGGCTTCTGGGTCTGGGCCTGACCTCACTCCCCTCCTCCAGGCCCAGCCACTGAGGGCCTGACTTTCTCCTGGCATGCAGACTGCTGGCTTCAGGGTCTCCATTCCTTCAGGAAGCATTCCCAAACCTCCTGAGGTTGGTCCAAGGCAGAGACCACAAGCCCTCGGCAGAGGGGCTGCCCGGAGCCATTTTCCTACTTTCTCAACAGCAAAAAGAAAAGTTCCCTCCCCTCCTCAGGGGACAGGGGAATGGTTGAGCCACAGAGGGGCTTCTCCTCCACAGAGCAAACCCCAAAAAGCCCCACCAGAAAAGAAGGGACAGCCATTTCTGGGGCTTACCCAGCCCCGAGTAAAGGATGAGAATGCCTTGGCTTAGACTGAGGAGAGCCTCCCACTGGAGACGAAGGAGGGAAAACATGAAGGAGACCAAAATTCAGGGACCGGCTTGCTGTGAGGTGCTTTCTTCTGTGGATGCCCCAGAGGCAGGCGTGGCATCCTAGTGCCTGTGAATGGCCCCCATTGGCCCGAGCAGCTCCCAACAGTCCTCAATCCTGCTCTGTGCCTGTCCTTGACAGAGCTGTACAAACTCAGTACCTGCATCATCCTCACCCTTAATCCACAAGTGTGTGGCACCTTGGATTGCTCCGCATACTCAGGCATGATCTAAACCCTCTCTCCTGTTTGAGCAAGGTCTCCCCTCTGCTGGGGCCACAACAACAATCAGTGGGGGGGTCTCAAAGCCACCAACAAGCAAGCTCTTTCGGGCTCAGCCCAAGAAGTCCAGGGCCAGCTTGGTTTGTCTTCATAATCAGATGGGGGAGGTACTTCCCCTGGGCAGCAGAAGGCCTGAAAGTATGGCTTTGCGTGAAATGGGCAGAGCACTGAGCCTGGGGTCAGAAAGCCTGATTTCAAATCTCGCCTCAGATGCACTAACTGTGTGACCCTGGGCTAGTCACTGAGCCTCCATCTGCCTGTTTTCCATTCGTAACGTTTATGAAGTGGTAAGAGCAGCTCTTCTCTCCCAGCTGTAGGATCAGATTGGGTCCTACTTGTACAGTGCCCTGCAAACCTCCAAGGACTCTGGAAACGTTAGCTGCCATGGCGATCCCTGCATTGGCTGGCTGGTCTCGACCCAGAACTCCAGATCTTCAGAGCTGGCTCCCTCTCTGCCAAGGACCAGGGGCCGCTTCTGGGAGCGTGGGTAAGGGATCTGGCTGTCCTATAGACAGGCTACTCCTGCAGAGGAGAGGGGGGCAAGCCCCGAACTGGGAGCATTCCAGTGAGCCAGCCTCTCCCATATCAGGGCTATGGCTGAATGGCTCCTCCTTCCAGGTCCATCTCCCGCCTCTGTGTTTTTGCAGAGCCTGTGCCCCATGCCTGAAGTGCACGCCCTCCTAATCTCCCTTCCAATTTCTAGCTTGGTTTCAGTACTCCGTGCAAGGGCCACCTTGATTACCCCCTCCCCACCAGTTGTCAAGCCCTGCCCCACCCTCACACTTGTGTACTGAGTCCTCAAGTGTATGTCCAGACAGAAGGTCAGCCCCTGGAGGGCAGGGAGCGTTGGGTTGTGAAGGCCACTTGTTGAATCAAACTATGACCATCCCGTGTCTTTGCTCTCTTTCTGTGAGCTCCATTTCTGGGTTGGTCTCAGCCTTGCTGGGCTCTGTCCTTGTCCCTGGAAGCCCCCTGAAGAGCTGGCCTCCTCCACTGAGACAAACCCCTCCTGGCCAGGTCAGCAGAGGAAGGGACTGAGCAAGACACTGGCACCTCCACAGCCCTCTCTGAATCTGGTCCCTGGATCCAGCTCAGGTGTCAGCCAGCTCTCCAGCCCGCCTCGGCCCCATGGCTTTTGGGACCCATCCAGCCTGACTTCTTAGCTCCTGCTGAAGGCCTGGTTCCCTCTGCTCCCACACAGAGCTTGACACCTTCCTCTGTCTGGGTATGGGCACCCATGTGACTGTTGGTGGATTACCAGACACTCGGGGTAGACAATACCAGGCTGTTTAGCAGGATCCTAACAGGGGACCCCAGAAACCCTGGTCTGAAGGGTGCCACTCATGGAGACAATTATTCTGGCGATGCCCAGAAGACCCCAGGACCTCCTGGGATGGCTTCCCAAAGCTTGGAGCTGCCTGGAAGAGGAGAGTCCGAGACTTGGTCTGAAGACCTGCTCTTTGTTGTTCTCTCTCCCTCAGGCGTCCAGACCATATGAAGCAGGGGGGACTTCAGGTCTCTGTTCTGGAGGGGAGGGAGGACAGAATTTGTCCCCCCCCCCCCAGCAGATGCTGAAGGGAGGGATAGGCTCTGAGAAGACAAAAAGGAACAGTCCCTGCCCACAGTGAATTTCTGCCCCCAGGAGGAGATTCCCCCTTCTCTCTCTCTCTCTCTCTCTCTCTCTCTATACATATAATGAATGTCCCAAGGAAAGCCCAACCTGGGATTGGAAGGAGTGGCCAGGGGAGGCTCGGGGAATCAGGGAGGCCTCCTGGAGGAGGTGATCGTGGAGCCAAGCCTCAGAGCAAATGCTGATCTCTGAAATGGGGAGGTGTGAAGAGAACAGATTGGAAGGAAGAGCGGGTCAGTGGAAAGGCAGGAGATGGAGGTTCAACAGCAGATGCAGCCCACTGGGCTGGGTTGTGGCACGTGGCTCCTTGGGATGGCATTTCCACAAAGAGGCCTTAGACAGATTCCCTTATGAATGAGACATTAGCAAAGGTCAGCTGTGGGGGGGAGAGTGACCCTGGGCCCTGCTGTGGGAGCATACCTGGGTGACATCACACAGCCTCTGCCCCAAGTCCCAGAGCTGTCCCCATCTCCCCTGCTGATTGAGGGCTTCAACCCCACAGATGTCTCCCGTGCCTCGGCCCTTCTGTCCTAGAAGGTCCCCGCTGGGCCAGTGGGTCGGTTTTCTCAGAGGGAACACTGAAGGAGTGAATGACAAAGTCCTTAGTAAGTGATGGCTACAGGCATCACTGTTAAGCATCAAGGCCACAAATATAAGCAAGCCAGATCAATCGGGCCTGGGACAGAGTGAATCAGAAGAACAGCATTCCATGCACTCCACAAGCCTCCATTCTAAGGGGGGAAAGACGTGAAAATGGAGTCCAGAAGGGGTGGCTGATTTGGAGCCAGGGCTCGGATACTGGTCCCAGGGGTGCTGGTCCCAGGGGTGCCGGTCCCAGAGGTGCCAGGGGTGCCGGTCCCAGGGGTGCCAGCACTTTGGGGTTCACCTTGAGAGCCCTTGCTTTGGCGAGGGACTCACACAGAGCCAGGGCGGCTCTGGGCACTGATGCTGAGCCAATTCTGAAGCTGATTTAGCACCAAGCAGGAGTAAGCAATGGCATCACCCCATTATCACGGGGCAGACAGCAGCTCTCTAGCCCTGGTCTGGAACCCTGCCCTTAGAACTCTCAATTATTGCAGACTGCCGGTTCCCTCTCTGGGTTGCAATTACCCCATGGGTAGTAGGGACATTTATCTGCTCATAATAATATGACAATTCCCCCAGGCTCAGGGGTCACCCAGAGATGCCCAGATCTACTGCAGGAACCCCCTCCGTAGAGTTTAGCAGGCAAGATCTCTGCCATTCACCTCCAAACCCAAGTACACCTTCCTGCACAAGTCAGGGGATGTGTGTTTGGAGGCTCTCTATTGAGGAAAGTCTTGTCTGACTGAAACCTCTACTTGCCTGTTCTGGAGAGAATAAGCAAAGAGCCCACAGAGAAGTTAGTGGTTCTGGAGATAATCAAGCCCCAGAATTCTGGCTGCTGGTGGGGGTGTCTGTTGGGACTGCCATCTTCTGTCTGTCCCTGGTGGCCTGTTGGATGTCTGCTTCCCACAGAAATGGCTGGCTTTGAGGAAGCATTATGAATGCCTGGGCAGATGGGACTTTGACAGCTTGAACAGTGGAGTGAGGAAAGCCACTTCTGAGATTCAGGGTTCAGAGGGATGGGATGCCTCAGAAGTGATGTGGGGCCAGCCTCAGGTCAGAGTTCTTGAGGAGGACATCAGAATCTGAGCTTCTCTTGGCAAGGAAAAGCACAATAGGTCTTCAGGAGACCAAAGAGATCTCAGGGCTGGGAGACAGATCACTGTGGCCTCTGCCCCTTTAGAGAGCCCACCTGTGCACTGAGCCACCAGGGACATGTGAGACTCTGCGAGACGCCAAGCCTAAATGCCCTCAGCTCTCTCTCCTTCACAGATTTTTTCAATGCTGCAAACTTCTCCCTTCTAACAAGTTGTTGGGGAATGAGTTGCTGGTCTGACTGTGCTAAAGAGAAAAGCCATCCCCAGATCCCCAATCCTGCTGCTGGGAGAGTGGAAGATACCTTCCATCTGAGATTATTTCTTCTCCCCCTCCCTCCCCCAGCCCCAAAGGGCTTCCTAAGACTTTTCCCCAACTCCTCTTGGCCCATGAGATCTGGCTGTAAGGCAGCCCTTATGGCATCCATTCCCCCTGCAGAGTTCTACCTCACCAGTGTTGTGGCAGGTTCTTTTGGGACCAAGGACCATGATTTCATGGAGGTGTGTGTGCGTGTGTGTGTGTGTGTGTGTGTGTGTGTGTGTGTGTGTGTGTGTGTGAATATATGAGTGTGAGTGTGTGTGTGCATGTGTGTGTACTGTGAGTGTGGATTGTGTGAATGTGAGTGTGAGTGTGTGTGAGTATGCATGTGTGTGTGAATGTGAGTATGTGTGTGAATGTGCATGTGTGTGAGTGTGTGTGTGTGTGAATGTGAGTGTGTGTGTCGGGGCTCCTTGGAGGGGAAATTTTATGTATTGCATTAGATTAATGCCTTATCTTTAACTACTGACAATAATAAAGCGTTCTTATCAATCAACAGACATTTATTACAAGCCTACTGGGCCAGTCACCACGTCAAGTGCTCAGGGGCTCAAAGTGAGACAGACCATCTTGGTGACACTCACTAGTCCTCCTGCTCTGGAGAAGGAGGGAGAGACATTACACTGAGCAAGAGAGGTAGAGTCCACCCAGATTCCAGTAGTTAAGGCAGGTCCAGACATGGGTGTGGGTTAGGCCAATTCTCTGTCCCATCCAGGCCCTTCCTATCTTGGGCAGTGATGATGGAAAGAAAAGGTTAGGTCCCTCAAGAGGGGATGGGCCACATTTTCCTGAGTTTATGAGATTGCCCGTGTACCTGTGGTCTCCCTGAACTGACTTAGCCCCTTGGGCTGGGGCCATTGCTGGCTTGCATGAATCTCTGGAATTTTGTGGAGACCTGTGACTGGCTTTCACAAAGACACTCCTAAAGGGCCCAGCTGGGGCTCGGTCCACCAGCGAGGCATGGCAGGGCAGTGTTTGTGCACACCATGCTCAGTCTAAATACAGCATGATTGCAAGGAAGAAAACTAATCAACCACTTTGTGCTGCTGATCAGAAGCAATGGTCTCTGGGGAGCTTGGACCCAGCTTTCCCTCAGCACAGACTAGCCTGCCTGAGCCTTGGAGGGACCGAAGGTAGGGGAGCCCAGCTCACAGATACCACCTGGGCCTTAGAGACCACGACTTGGTTAGATGGCCAGGCATTGGCCAAGAGGGGCTGCCTGGAGTTTGTGAGAAGCCCCAGGACTCAGACAGCACATCTCCTTAGGTCTGGAAGAGTCATCAGTGGCCTCTGGTCCAATCCACACTTGAGAGAATTCTCTACCACCCACTCAGCCTGTGGTCCTTCTGTGTCTGCTCAGAGGGGAAACTCTCTGCTGACCCAGGCAGCCCCTCTATGTCTTAGCAGCTCTAATTATGGCCAGTTGTTTTCTGACAGTCCCTCCTTGGGCCTGGTTCTGTCTCTGGGGAGGACAGCCCTTTAATAGCTGAAGACAGCTTCTGCACCCTGTGCCCCAAGCTTCACTGCTCCAGGGTACACATTATCGAGCCAGCAGAGACCTCAGAGGTCCTTTAGTCCAGTCCACTCCTAGGGCAGATAAGGAAACTGAGGCCGGACAGGTTAAGTGACCTGGCCAAAGTCATACAATAGTCACTAGCAAAGGAAGTGTTTGGACTCACATCTTTTTGCTGGTGCAGTGGACAGATCCTGGGCCTGGAGTCAGCCTGCAGCCTCAGACACTTTCTAGCTGTGTGACCCTGGGCAAGTCACTCACGCTCTGTCTGACTCAGTTTCCTCCTCTGTAAATTTGGCTGATAAGAGCTCCTGCTTCTCAGGATTACTGTAACCATCAGATGGGATCATTGCAGAGTGTTCAGCACAGTGCCCAATGCCTTGGCAGCACATGTCAGTGTTAACCATTCCCAGTACTGCTATTGTCATTATGACATCAGCCCAGCCCCAGTTACACCACACCACACTGCTTAGACCAACCATCTCCACTACCTGGACCTCCTGCATCAGGGCCTACAGGCCTGCCCCAACCCCACTAAATCTCCGTGGACATAGACTCCTGTCAGTGGTATGCTCTTCTCTGAATTCTTCCTCTGCACGGTGGGCTCTCCACAGGGAGGGAAGGAGCCCCTGTCCTGCCCTATCCTGGCACTTCATGCCCCTTCCAGCCCCATCCTTCCCCTTCTGCCTCATCCAACCCTGTCCAGCCTCATCCTGCTCCATCCTGCCCCCACTGGCCCTGTCCAGCCCCATCCTGCTCCCACTGGCCCTGTCCAGCACCATCCTGCCCCATTCTGCCCCATCCGGCCCTGCCCTGTCCACACTGAGCATCCTAGTCGCCATGAGATGAACCCAAATGGACACTGGCAGACTTCCTTCTCTGGAGGTCCTGCCCACAGTGCCTCTGCATTCACAAGTGTGTGAAGGGCTGGGGGCCAGAGGGGCAGGCAGGAACAGATTCCTTCAATCCCCAATGCTGTGAGAAACAGCCCTAGACAGAGCATAGCTGTGCACTGTTGGACAGAGCCCATGAGACTCCACAGGCTCAGGATGCAGCCTGGCAGCTTTGTTTCAGAGTTCCCCAGGGCCTTCCAGCCATCCCTGGCCTAGCCTGCGCAGTCAGGATGTAGTACAGGAAGATCCTTCTGACTTCTAGAGAAGGACGGACACTGTCCTGCTCACAGACACTGTTGGCTCTGACTGGAATCTGTCCTTCTCTCACTGGCTGACTTTGGGTCGATTTTCTCTTCTTGCTGGGCCTCAGGCAGCTCAGCTATAAAGCGAGGGCTGGGAAGGTGGGGAGTGGGCTGCAGGATCTCCCAGGTGGCCACCAGCTCTGAGTCTGCTGTGCCATAAAATGAGCCTAAAGTTCTGAGGACAGAAAGCTTGTGTGTGCTCGTGTGTGTGCACATGCATGTGTGTGAATATGTGTGTGCACGTGTGCATGGGTGCATGTGCATGTGTGTATGTATGTGCGTGTGCATGTGTGTGTGTGTGTGTGTGTGTGTGTGTGTGTGTGCAGGGTATTTTGTGTTACCACTTCTTTGTTGTTGCATCCGGAAATTGTAAAACATTCTTCTTGCTTTCCTCTCCCCTTCTTTCCTTTCTCTTCCTCCCGTCCTCCCTAACTTTTGCTTTCCTCCCTCTCCTTACCCTTCCTCTCCCTTTCTCCTTCCTTCCTTCCTTCCACCTTCATTTTTCCCTTTTGTTCATTCCTTCCATCCAGGAGCTCCTAGTCTTTTTTAGGGTTTAGACTGAGGGATGGATCCTAGGGTGAATGTCTATATTCTCTAAGGAGAGCTGCAGAGGTAGGATTCTTAACAATGCTTCCTGAGGGTTTGGGCCTAGACTACAGACTGTCAGCTGTTCCCAGTGCACAGCACATTTAACAAAGATGGAACATGACAGGAAGATCTCTCTCCTGGCCCTGCCCTTACCCCAAGCCTAGCAGCAAGGGAAGGAGTAAAAGGTGACCCAAGGGCCTGGCAACAGCATCCAGCTCCCCACCCGCTTGGTCTAACTGCAGCCATTATGTGGCTCTGGAATCATTGAGGGATTAGAGGATTAGGTGGGATGGGAGAAGACAAGGTCAGCAGATCCACTGATGGGCAAACCGATTTGGGTTTTAAAGGCATTACAAACTTCTCAGCTTTTAAACAACCTGATCAGAAACTTCTCTTCCTCAAGGCTAAATCACCTTTTCAAGGGCTTCTCAGAGTAGGGTCCTGGGGGCCAAGGGGCCCTCCTTGCCAAAACTAATGCTATCTTCTCCATCTTCACCTTCCTTGAGCCCTTCATCCTGTGATATTATCAGTCATGCATCTTCCTCTGTTAGGATCAGGGTTACCTGCCCAGGTTTGGAAATGTTCATCACTGTACTGGCCCTGACGTGGTCAAACTCATGCCACAACAAATGTGGTAGCCAGTCTGTGGGGGAGCAGGGAGAGCCCAGAGGGAAGTGTCCCTCTCACTGCTAGGATCACAGACTTCTGAAATCTTGAAGGATCATGTGTGACTATAGGGTGAGACTGGAAGGAAAGAAATGGGTCCTGACCAGAATGTGGGTGTGGGCTCTTCTCCCACAAGGTCCAAGGTTAGAAACACTGTGCTCTAGGGTGGACAAAGGCAGAGAAGGGGGGGAAGCCAAGGTGCTGGAGGACCCCCTTCCCCCAACACCCACATGGTCTCATTTTCTCCAGCCTCTCCTCAGTCTGGAGAACCCTGGGGATTCTGGAGCAGCTCAGTCTAAGCTTTACCCCGCATCTCTTCTTATCCAGCCTTGGAGGAGCCTGGGCAGGGTCTTGAAGGCAGGACGGAATGAGGAGCACCCACCATGCAACACACCATTCTTCTCTAGCCCTCAGAGTGATTGCTTAATTTGGGTCATTGGGAGGAGTCCTGGCTTCCTTGGGCAGGCATCCCAGCACAGACCAGGGCACAGAGGAGCCCAGAAGCCGATGTCCCTCCCTCTCTGCCCCACCCTATCGGTATCCACCAATGAGCTCCTTGGACTGACCTCCCCTCCCCACGAAACTGTGGTGAGTGTGAAGGGAAGGAGCAGCGAAAGCATGGAAAGGCCCTTCCAGTCACCGTGGAGCAAATTTGTCATCTGTCATCCCTTAACTGCAATTTTATTTTGGCTTCGCATTTTCTTCTCAGAGAGTTTTCAATCGTGACCATGGCTGTCAAATCTTCTGGTCCCCTCCTATAGAAGGTACAAGCGAAGGCTGGTCTAGACTTTGGTGCTGAGGAGACAGGCTGGAGAGGTGTCCAGCCCCAGAGGTGGAGAAATAGCCTGGGAGGGTAGGTGGCTAGTGCATCTCTGTGGGTGCCTGTGTGTGTGCTGAAAGCAGGAGGCTTTCTGTAGACAGAGGAAAGCAGAGCAGCACTCGCCAAAGGGGAGCTCTGGACCCAGTGCCCTGCATCACCGCCCCTGGATCAGAGCTGCTCAGGGCTTTTAAGAGCAGGCATTAACAATGGTGCCGAACATGAGCCAAGACCTGGCCAGGAGAAAGCTGAGAAATAGATAGGAGGCCTGGCTGCTTCTGACCCCTTGAGCAGATCAGCTCCTCCCAGGCTGGATGAAGAGAGATGCAGGGTAAAAGGTCTGCTCGGGACCCTTGGGGTGGGCTGTGGTCCTCCCCACCTCATGTCATCTAGACCATCATGATCCATCTCTCAGGAAAGTTTCAAAAACACAATGACCCAGAAGAGAAGGTGCCTGGGATTGGCTCCTTGGGCACAACAGTTACTGAGCAGCTGTGGGATGGGGACAAAGTAGTTCCCACTGCAGGCCTCGGCTTCCCTCCTTCAGTGAGGTGACCTCTGAAGCCCTCCCAGCTCTGACACCCTCTACTTTAGGCTGGGCCAGCTCTAGGAGAAGGATTTCCAGTGTGAACAAGCAAATGGCCCATTCCAGGCCCTGTCCTAACTCCCTGGGCCGTTCAGCAAAGGGCCCTGAACTTTCATGGCTGTTGGACATTTCTTTTCATCAGCAAGGCCGCTAGGCAGCTTTGAAATTCCTGTAGGTGAAAGGTCTCCTTTCCCCCCAAATTTACAAGGGCAGAGTGGGTGCCTTGAGCCACACCCCACTGACACAGTTTCACATAAATGCACATCCACGCCCCCCACGGGCAGCAGGCCCATCCAGGCTGGAGAATAATAGCAGGGCGGTGCCTTTGCTGGGCTTCTTTGGCAAGAAGAAAGCAGGAGGTGGCTGTAGCCAGACACCCTGGCTCCACTCACATGCATACACACAGACACACACACGCGCACGTACACACACACATACACACACATACACACACACACTCTCACCCAGGCCAGGACAGTGTCAAGCTGCCCCCACCCCACTGAGCAGGGAGAAGGTTGAACCTCCACCCTAGAGTCTGGATAGACAGATGGACAAACAGACAGATGGATGGATGGATGGATGGATGGATGAATGGATGGACAGATGGATGGATAGATAGATAGATGACCCAATTGGACTGGCCCCTTGGCTTCACTGAAGCCAAGTCATGTGTGTGTGTGTGTGTGTGTGTGTGTGTGTGTGTGTGTGTGTGTGTGTGTATGTGTACATGTGTGACAGAGACACAGAAAAAGAGATAGAGAAAAAGGAGATAGAAACAGAGAGGCAGAAGGAGGGAGGGATAGGGAGAAAGAGACAGAAATGGAAGGAGAAGAGGGAGAGGAAGAGAAACAGAGGGAGGGCAGAAATGAGGCAGAAGGTAGGAGAGAGGGATAGGAGGAGAGTGGAGGAGAGGGAGAGAAAGGACAGACAGAGAGAAGGAGAGGAGGGAGTAAAGAGGGGAGAGAGAAAATGAGGGAGAGCTAGAGAGAGAAAGGGGCAGGGAGCTGGAATAAAGATCCCAGAAGCCGTGGGGGCTACACCAGCATTATCTGTCCATGTCTGGAGAGTTAATCAGAGCCTGAGCTCTCTCCACCACAGCATACTGCAGGGAGAGAGGCAGAGGTGGTCCTCTGTAGGGAGTGACCACCGGGCATGACTGGTGGAGATGCGAAAGGAAAATACAAGCCTCCGCAGCCTGTCAAGGAATGATAGCGCTTGGGTTACAGGTGTGAGTGAGGGTCATGCCCGTCAGTTTAGAGACCAGGGGTCAGTGAAGCCTCAGAGAGCTTGGATGGGGAGGGGGAGAGCCGGTCTTACTCAGTTTAAATAGTTAGATTGCAATGATGGCATCCAGTCATTCAGTCTCCAAACTCTAGTCTAACTTGGGAAACACCAGAATTTGGCAGTATTCCATATGGCCCTTCTAAGAGGACCCTTGACTGGCACTGAAGCCTTTGGCAGCTCTGCCAAGTTGGGAGTCACAGTGTGATGTGTCTGAGGGGTAGGGAGCCGCCTGCCCAGGTGCTGGTGCTGGGACCTTGACTGTGGGCACTTATTTCTCTGCTGCTGAGACCAAGGAGGGGCCATGGATCCTGCTTTCTGGAATGGGATGTTTAATCAGCCCCTCCCCTCTGACAGGTAGCACTCCTTGATGGCAGCCAGCCAGAGAGGGAAGTGGGCTATATGTCTTGACATGGCTCAGAAAACCTCAGCAGAAACTAGATCAAAAAAGCCAGTTGTTGTCAGGAAGGGATAGGTGTGGAGTCCCAAAATGCCCTTAAGCAGCCTCTTCCTGTAGAAGCCCAGAGCTGAGCCCCCATCAGAGGAAGCACCAGCAGAACTTTCAAGCCTGGCCTTTGGGAGGCCTGGGGCAAGCCTTCCTCCATTTCCAAGGTCAGTTTATTCAGTCCAGTTTCAGGGCCAGGCCAGTGGTGAGGCCTAGCAAGATGGAAACAGGCCTCTTACACGGCCATTATTATCTTTTCCTTTTAGTTCCACAGAGGCCGGGCTCATGACAAGGGACAACAAGGAGAACCATCATTGCTTAGCAGATAATTGCACGGGGGGAAACTGAGGCTCTGAAATGGCCAGGGTAGGGCCCTGGCCACAGCCAGTTGGTCCCTCAGCCTCACAGAATGGCTGAACAAAAGAGGGCTCTTGGGCAGCCCCAATTAGGCATCATGTGGTTGAGACATGCTTCCTGAGAGCTGGCCTAAAGGCTAGTTCAGTCCCAACCCCTGGATCTAAGCTGGCAAGGAACTGGGACACTGTGTACTCCCTCTTTGAAGCAAATCTCTCCATTGGAGGAGACCTCAACAGCTCCCAGTGCAGCACTCAACCCGCTGCGCCTGCTCACATCTTGGTCCTTCAGCCTCTGTCTAAAGACTTCCCTCCCAGAGGAGGGGAATCACCCCACTCCAGGCTAAACACCTACAATTCTTTCAAATGACCCTCAGGCAACAGGGCGCTTCCCCATTCTGATTCCCTCCTCCAGGTGGTCTCCCCTCCACCAATATCCTTCCCAAATTGACAATGGTGGCCGGAACCGAATCTAATGCTCCAGGTGAGACCTGAGAACACAGAGCAGAGGAAAAGGGGACTCGCCTTTCTTCCTGACCCTTTCCTTTCTCAGTCAGCCCTGAAGACTCAGAGTGACCAAAGCCACAAGAATGCTCGGGGTCTTTTTCAAATGAATTGCCACCTAGCCTTGCCTTATCCTGTCCTGGGAATGAGATGATATTTTAGAGCACACAGCCCAACACTGGCAGTAATTGCTGTTGTTTTGGCAGTAATAGGTACTTAATAAATGTCTTTTCTCTTCTCGCCCTTCCCTGTACTAGGGACATTGATTCTTTGAACCCAAGCATACCATCTTCCAAGAATAAGAAAGAAATAAAACATTTATTAGGCACTTAAGTGCTGAGGATTAGAGCAGAAGAACAGGACATGCCCTACCCTCGGGAAGCTCAGCATGGCTGGCAAGATTGCCCATGGGTTGCAAATAAGAGGGAAGGTCCCAGGCATCAGAGTCCGTTGTTGAGGCTGTTGAAGAGCCTTCTTTTTTTCTGGTCATTTCTGCTGATGTTTCTGATTTCCATTCCTGAGGCTGAGTCACTTGACAGGGTCAAAGGTTTTGTGACATGACCTTTTCTGGGCTCCCCGGGGAAGTGGGAGCTTCAGGCTGCACTCGCACCACAGGGGTGGCTGCTTTTGGTGCTCTGTGCATTTTTGGAACAATGTCCTGGATGGATCAGATTATCGTTGATTCGTCTTACCCTGACTTTGCTTTGAACTAATCGTGTCCTCAGTTTGACTATTGAATGAATGGAGGAAAAAGACAAAGCATCAAAAAATTAATAAAAGTGACCCTTGGGGGTCACTCCCAACCTGCTCTAACAGACTGGGTGTCCAGAGGGGAGGCTGCTACTTTTAGGGCTCTAGGAGTGACCCTAGTAGCTCATGAGCCCCCACCTGTGTGGGCTCAATCAGCCAGGAGACTCAGCTACTTAGCAAAGGCATTTATTCAAACGGCCCTGCAAGAGCAGGGGTTAGGAGGTATTTCACGCCACCCCAGAAGACACTGTCCCATAATTACATCCGAAATGCGGAGGGTCTGGGGGGAGGGGAGGGAAGAGCGGGCACACACTTGCGGCCCATTGGAGAGAAGGGCTTCTCAAACTTTCTCCACTCTTGGCCCCTTTCACCTGAGATTTTTATTCAGTCCCAGTACATGGGTATACAAATTAAACATTTTCTGACAGTAAGTCATAAAGAAATTTATTGTAAAACAATTCTTTGTTATACATAAAATTTTACCATTTATTAAAGATGAAAGCAAATTTGCATACTAGATGGACATCCTTGTTTATTTTTACATAAAGAATTAAATTGTGGCAGAGTATGTGGTCCTGCAGGACATAGTTGAAGGTACTGCACCTTCAACACTCTTCAGAGCTGATCAATATTTTGATTTTATAATTGTCAGTGCTGAGAATGCTGCTTTGCATAAATACATAGTATAAAATGGCAGAAGGATGTTTAGGGCCATTTCAGAAATTGTTGGAAATTCTGTCCTAATCTGAAGTCAGAATTCTTTTAATGGTTTTTGTATGGACAGTAAAAACATTGTGATTCATAACATACAGTGGTCTTGAATCTGAACTGAGGTATTTCTAGTGGACCAAGGCTATGGTGAAGCTATATAATGCAACATGTGCAGGAGCTTCCAGAAACACCTTGGGTTCGTTACACTTTTGATTTTGAATTAATTTTTGGTCGTTGCATGTTCAGAAATCTTTTACTAATAGTAATTTTTTGCAACCCCACGTGGGGTCATGAGCCACAGTTTAAGAAGCCAGATAGCCAAGGCAACTCCCTGATGGCAGGAAGGGCAGGGCCCTGATGTTTCTTCTCTGGGAGGCTTCTCATGATGTTCACTGTGGGTCATGGCATCAGGGAGGAGCAAGCCACCATGATGTTATGATGGGTTCAATTCTCTCACAGTCTGATTTCTTTGCTTGATGGCACCAGCCCTGTGCTGTATTGGGTCACTCGGCAGCTGTGCTCACTCATCTAGGAGCCCAGATGCTACTGGAAAATGTCAGGCAGGCTGACGGACCCTGGGCTCCCCCCAAGGTCCAGCATCCCTTTGGACAGGTTGACCCAGTGAACTTCAACAGGCCATTGCAGTCTTGTACAGCTTCAGCTACAGGCTTTGATGGGCAGTCCAGCTTTTTTAAACTAGGGAGCCCCTCTTCCATTTGGCCTTCAGACTGTTTATCTTCCATGACAGTAGAGGTCATAGAAATACCTCTGGGGAGTGTACATCTCTCTGCCTGATGACTCACTCCACAACAATGATCCAAAAGCAGCTGGACACAGCTTCTCTGTCCTTATATCTTTCAGGACCCTTGGCTAATCTTGGCCAATGTTTGGGGAGCACATTTTTGGAAGACATCCTGTGAAAGAACCTTTCTCTCAGATGAATTAGTGGCATGCTCATAGTCAGTAATTCAGAAGGCAGTGGGAACTCAGGTCCTTTGACTGCTTCGGTCAGTGATGTGACTGGAACAAGGCGGTCTATGGAATCCTGTTGGCAAAACCCTTCTCACACCTTCAGTGAGGAGACCCTTCATGTATATGTGACTGTCCTTTCTCAGTAAGTCTGCAGAGAAGAGGATGCAGACTGCCTTCGGTCAGTAGAGAAGAGAATTACGATCAGTGGGCCGTGATGATTGCTTTTTCCTCACCTGCCTTTTCAGTTGGAGAAAGTATGTGATTTTTTTCTTTCCCTCTTTTGTATATCTTGAAATTTATCCCTCAAAATCATACTCCTCCCAGCCAGCACACAGTAGGTGCTTAATCAATGTTTTCTGAGTGAATGAATGAGGAAGTGCGTGTGTATGAGATCGTAGAACCAAGCTTCGCAGGCTTTTCTCCCTTCTTTGCCCTGTGTACCTGAGTTGGTGCTCTGGGGATGCCCAGAAGACGCAGACATGATCTCCTTCAGTCTAATGGAAGTATATACCTGCTAGAGATTGTATTTTAAAACTTGGAACCCACAGCCAGACTGGTTTTAAATAATATGACTAAAGAGATAAATAGTAAATGGAAAATGCCAAGAACAATGATAGGGAAAACAGTACTTAGGGGCCCTTTCAATGAGCGTTGTTTTGACATCTCCAGGAGATGGGGATTTTTGTTCTTCAGACATCATCGCCTTATTATAATTATTATTATGTACAAGATCCTCGAGCTGACAGGATTCCTGCTAGCCTCACGTGAACAAGCCTTTCCTCCAAGCGATAGCCTTTGCTGCACTCTGGTTTAGAGGTGCCTAGGGTCATGTCCCAACTGGAAGGACAGGGTAGCCCAGGGCAACAGGAAGAGCAGATGTGGCCTCCAATGCTGGTCCCGCTCTCACCAGCTGGGTGACCCTTGACAAGTCACTTTCCTTCCGCAGGACTTGGTTTCCTCATTTCTGAAATGGGGATCATAATAGCACCTACATCACAGGGTTTATGGGGGTAGCGACATGCATTGCTCTGGGGTTTCATTGGCATGGGAGAAGGAAACTTGTAAAAAGCAGATTCAGGTCATCTTCTCTGAAATTTTAACTCTGAGTCCTGTTGGCTTAGAGATGAGACCAGCACGTGTCAGAGCTGGCTCGGCTCCACAGCCAGCTGCCTTGTTGTGCTCCCTTGGCTCTGCATGGCTGTCGTAGAACCCAGTGAGACGACTTCTGTGACGAGGCTGAAGGAAGGGAACAAACACTTATTAATACCTACAATGTGCCAGGTCAGTGCTAAACATGAACACATACGATCTCCATATATGGAGGCCGACTGTACGTGGTTACTGATCCCTTTCCTCTGACCTCTTCCCCTTGAAGGGTTGGTTGCTGGCCAGTGTCTGTCAGAGGAGAAGCTGGGACCCTGACCTTTTTGTGGGGAAGAGGAAGAGGTGGTCTTCATTCCTGTGAAACCTTGAGATCCCTGAAGGACCCCTGGAGTCAAAGACTGAGAGTGAGAAGTGGGGTGGGGAGAGGGCCTTCTGGGACCAGAGCCTCGAAGGCAATCTGAGCTGGTTCTCTGGCTCCTTCCTTGTGGAGAGGGGACTAACAAGTGGCAATGACATGGAGGCTTCTTGGGAGGGGCTTCAGCACAGGGACATGCATGGAGGGATGGGCAGGACGTCAGGGAGCGCTGGGTTGGGTTTCCATTTCTGACTTTCCATCGCTGTGCAGCCTCAGGTAACTCACCCCATCTCTAGCCCCACTTTCCTCATCTGAACATTGTGGGTGACTGGGAGCATTGTCATCCCTGGGGCTTATTCCCTTCTCTGGCCCCACCCTCTGAACATGGGCATCTTCTTCCTTATCCAGCCACTCCCCTTCCTCCCCCATCAGGTTCATTGTAGGTCACCTTTCTATTCTCTGGAAGAGATTTCTTGGTGTGCTCATGGGGGAAATCCAGAGCAGGCAGGACAGCCACTCCTAATTAGATCACCATTGCCAGCTTTGATTTTAGAGGAAGACCTGGAGCCGAACGTCCCACTTTGGCGAGGCTTATAAAAAATAATCACGACTACGAGGGAGATTTACACCACAGGGCACAACCAAATTCAGTAGTGATTCTGCATTTAGAAGGAGAATGAGGAAATGTCCCTGGATTGAGAGGGCCTGGGGTTTAAGCTCCCTGACTCGAGCTCTCTCCTGTACGGCTGCCACAATGTCCTCATACCACAAACAAAAGAACACTTGCAACACAAGGCTGGGGCAAACACAGGTGTTTGTGAGAAATAATAGAAAATTGGGCAAATGCCTTCTTTAGCAGAACAAATTGAGGAAAAGCCCAAAGAAGGCTGAGGCAAGGAAGGATCTGTCCGTGGTCCCCCTCTCTTCCTGGACTTGTTTCTCAGAGCCTGTCTGTTCAGGCAGAGGTTACCTCTCCCCATCTTTCGGAAGGGAGCCCAGATGTGGCCACACTTGCTGCCGCTCCCTTGGGACAACCGTCACCTCTCTTTGTTCCCTTGGAGTGACTCACCTTACTTGCCCTCCTAGCCCGTCGCCCTCCTCACACCATCAGGGGCTGGTTTTGTACGACATTCCGGTCTTCTCAAGCTCGGATCCCAGTGGTTTCGTGGCCAGCTGGTCCTTTTCCAGGGGCAGTTATGTAGAAAAGCAATCCCAAGAAAATTCTCTATCATCTAACTTCAAGCCCCCAGTCAGGGGGTGAGGAACTCTTCAGATAGAGTCTATTCTCTGTGGCTTTGCTCTATGATGTCAGAATCTCTACTCTCTGTCCCTTCTTGTTTTTACAAGCTTCTATTCATACAGAATGCAGCACACAAACCAATACCATGATGATGCATTAAATCCTTAGCTTGGGCAAGCCAGCATTAGAACTAAGCAAAAAAGAAACCAGGACATAGAACGTTGGGATCCTCTTCCCTCAGACACAGAGAGGAAAGGAACGGGTCTGCCTCAGTGCCCTTGAGGGAGCCATTCGACCTGTCTTTCCTCCGTTGGATCCTGGGTGGGCAGGGATGTCTTCCCAGACCCCTACTCACCACCTCTGTGCCTCACACCCATCTCTCACAGTCTAGACTCACCACTGCTCAAAACGCCCTTTGGTTCATGTGCCAAATGGTGCCCACTCCTGCTTTCAAGATTCTCCCTCTCTCTTTCCTCCAGGACAGGGTTAAGAACAATCTGGTTTTCAAGTCAGTGACAGCCTTGGTGTCTCTAGGGATTCCTACTGACAGGCTGAGAGGGTTCTCCTCTGCCCCTAGGACTTGATCTCCAAAAGACAAGCTACACATCAAATGGGAGATATTGACCCATGGTGTCTCCATCATGGGCTCATTGTGGGGCTCAAATGAAATTAGTCACAGAGTGTGCTGTGCAGACTTTCAAGCCCCTGCTACAACCTCTTGGTAGGTCCCTCCTGGGTCTTGCTGCAGAGGGTCTCTAAGGGTCCTTCCTTGCCCAGCCAGGCCTTTAAGGAACAAAATGACAGATGGAGCAGTTTTCATTTTCAAGAACTGTCACCAGGGCTTGGTGACCTGGGCACCATGTCAGCAAGTCAGCAAGCCTTTATTAAGGTCCCAGGGTAGGCAGGTAGATCTGGCCTCCCAAATGGAGGGGCCTGCTCTGAGTCAGACTGTTACCAAGCTGAGTGGAGCCTGCCAGGGGCAGGATTGGCAGAAGGCAAGCCCACACTGGGAAAGAGGGAAGAAGCTGAGCCATGCCATAGCAGACTCTCTCCTGGAGATGCTCCCGGCATCATACAGCCACCCAACTGTCCACAGAGGGCAGCGGGAGAAAGACCTCAGCTAGCAAAGCTTATTGGCATCTGTGCCCATGCTGGCAAATACATGCCCCGTACACACACAGACACACACATCCTCTTCAAAAGTCAAGGTGAATCTGAAATCAAGGGTGATTCTTTTCTGTGACTATTGATAGACTCAGGGGCAAGAATGTGTTTGAGGCAGGGGAGGAGGAGGAGAGGGAGCCCTGGTGACTCTGAGCTGAAGCCATTCTAAAGTCATTGATGCTGATTGGTCCCAAGGGCTAGGCAGAAGCAGAGAAGCTGCCAGAGATGGAGGGCTTGGGGCACTGGACGTGGACAGCCCAGATGGGCAGGGATGCCCCAGACCATCTGCTCTCCCTTGTTCCCCCATTCAGGACTGAGCAGCCCGGCCAACAGTTCCAGCCACCATGCCCTCACACTACCTGGAGGAGTCATACAGACTTGCTCAGAAAGGAGGCTCTGAACCACAGGGGGTGGGGAGAGACCTCTGACCTCTGAGAGCAGTTGAGGTCTGACTCAGCTACCTGTGCAGAACCAATGGGAGGCCCCACATTCACCCCAGATGGAAAATGAACCGCCTGCTTCGAACTCTGAAGAGGGAAAAGGGTTCTTAGCTAATGGCCATCATCCATCTCCTTGTCCTCTTGCAGCTTTAAGGTCACCTGTCCATGCCTGGGCACCATTCCTGCTCCTCCCCCAGCCTGCTTGACATTGGGAAGCCCCTGCATCAGGCCCCTCCCACCTCCACCTTAGTACTTGACTTTTCTCTTCCTTTTTTCTTTGCTGGACTTTTGCAGTCAGAGGAAAATCAAGTTCTTGCTTCCAAAGGACCCAGAGATCATGCAATTCAAGCCCCTGAGATGAGGTAAGGGAAAGTAGTAAATGAGAAGACCAGGATCTGAACCCAGATCCTTGGACCCTCAAGGACAGGGTTCTTTCTATGGTCCTTCTTGGCCACAAGCTTCCTCATCTAAAGGAGCTGGGTCCACACGTGCCAAGGTCAACACACTGCATCCCCTAGGACCTTCAAGGAGAAACCTCTATTTTCACCCCTGGATCATCTTCATCCATGAGGTTCCAGCCTGTCAGAGAACATGAGCATTGAGGCCATGTGGGACCAGAGAGACCTGCCGGATGGGGGTAGGGGGCATACAGCTTAGGGCATCCTGAATGTAGTATCTCTGAGGTGCTGGGGATCTGAGGGGGACCATTCCTTAATGGTCTCCATGGAAGCTGCGAGGGGAGAGCTGGGCCAGCAGCACTGAGGTAGCCTTCCTGCGCACACACCCACATGCATTTGCCACATTCACGTGTGCGCGCGCGCGCGCGCACACACACACGCACCTTCCCTCCTCTCTTGTTAACAACATTCCCCTCACACAATTTCCTGTAAAGCTCTGACTTTTCCACAGAGATGTGATTTTCTTTTCCAGAACCAATTTCAGTCATGATGGTCTAAAAGGTTCACGTGCCCTGAGGGAGCTGAGATTACAGCCCTCACACAGGGTCAGAGAGGAGGCTTGGAGGGCTTTTTACCAACAAAATAAGAGCGACAGGGTTTCCAAGTAAAGATGAGAGCTTGAGAAAATATTCTTCCTGCTGGCTTGACAAGGAGGCTGCTGAGTGACTGCCCAGGCCTGAGCAGGACGGGGCGGGGGCCTTGGAGGCTCCCTCTCCACCTGTCCTGGCTTCTCTGTGGGCTTTTGAAGGCCAAGAAAGAGAAGGGCCCCGGTTTCCTGGCATGCTCCTTGGGTCTGGAAGCCCCCTGCCGCTGCATACACTGAAGAATTCTGGGAGAGAATCTGGGGCAAAGAGCACCACATCCCACATCCCATGGCCCCACTGCAGGAATGCCCTGAAGCCCTCTGGGAGCGCCAGGAGGGAATCTGAGTCTGGCCCCGCGCTGGCACGTACACACCAGGTACTTAATAAGTGTTTCTTGATCGGTTGAATCAGCAGACTACGGACAAGGAGAATCCTTAAAGCAAGTCTGGGCCTTCGTTTCTTGAGAAAGTTTTTTTCTTCTTTTCTTGGAGCCCTGGATGGGTGTAGCTATTGTCCCCTGTCCAGAGAGCATTTGGGGAATTGCAAAAACACAAAAGCAGGGCTGGACCTCAGAGCAATTTCCATCAACTCCTCCTAGCTGGTTATGGGGCAGCCAACCATTCCTAAACACTACCCCTCTCTGGCCCAGCATGCTCTGCTCTCCAGTTTTAGGGACATGGTTAGCATAGATGTATCCAGTTGGAATTGCCATGAGCTCCACCCTCGCTCGGAGCTCTGCCTCCAGCCTTGGTCTGACATCTCACAATGAATTATCTGAATCTCACAAACAGAATAAATGGCTTTCTAACGCACAGAACACTAGACAAGTGTGGGTTCTGTACACAATGTTTTTTTACTGACAGACATAAAATTAACAAGAGATAAAATCACAGCACACCCACGTGCCTCCATGTACCACTGCCTTGGCATCTTCTCTCTGGCAAACACTGCCCATAGTCGCTCTATGCATGTGTTCTGAACCCAGCACAAAGTCAGCTCAAGCTGCCTGGGTTCCCCCCAGCTTTCTCTCCCTGTCCAGGGTTAGGTGAAGAGGTGGTTCAGTCAAACACTGTGCCCAAGTGCTCACCCTCAGCCTCCTGGAGGACCACCATGAGCTGAGGGGGCTCTTCCTCATGTCCTTGGGTGTAGACTCCTGGTGTCTCCTGCCTCATCACTGGCACTAACCCAAAGGCTTTACCACCTCAGAGAACCAACAGTGGAGCCCAAGCCTCTCATGGCCTCCCACCATCCTAACCCTAAGGCTTTCTCTCCTTGTGTTCCAAGTCAGCTCTGATTCAAAGCCTGCTCCTTATCTTTCTGATTCTTTGTACTGAAGCTGGGCTGCCTGGGCATCCTCCTCCCCTTCCCAAGAGGAGGGGTGGAGCCTGACCCCAGGGCCCTGGAGGGTGCTGGGTTGGAAGCAGGGGGCACTGCCCCAGTCAGGCCTCATGTCTTGATTCAGTATTTAGGCCCAAGGCCAGTCTCAAACCCTGGCAATGTTGGGTGGGTGAGGCTAACATGTGGCAGCTACATTAGCAGAGTGGCTGGTGTTGGCCTGACTCTCCATTTATAGAGTGTCCACAAGAGCTCAGACCACATTGCTGCTGGCCTTCCTCGCTCGAGGCCTGAGCCTGGCCTCTCTGTTCCACTCACTGTCCCTGGCTTCTGAGTGAGTAACCATTGCAGGAGCAGAGTGAGACACACCCGGTACACAGGCTCCTATGGCTCTTTGGGGTGAGAAGGGAGGCACCTGTAGACAGAACCCCTGAAGACAGGAGCAAGCAGGAGGAGGCAGAAGGCTCAGGCCTTTGGGGGTCAGACCCCTCCTGTTTTCTGATGCCGCTGGTGCCCAGAGCCCAGCTGGGGAAGTGTTCTTCCTCCTGGACTGCCCAGCCCCAAGAGCACCATGGAGGCACATCATAGAAGACTGAGCCAGGAAGAAGGAGAGCCTTGCCCCTGCCCCTCCTTCCTCCTCTAGCTGGGTTTCCTCCACCCTGGTTTGGGGGTGGTGGGGGGTAGCCGTGGGTAAGGGATCTGTTTGCCAGAGGACAGCAGCCTGGCTTGGCACGGGGCTTCTCCTCTCCTTTGGAGGGGTGGCAGCTGTTGGCTCAGTCTTCTCTCCCAAGGGACAGCACTCCATGCTGACTGAGCTGCTGATGTCCTGCCTGCGAGTTCTGAGAAGCTGGCCTTGGCAGGGGACCACTCGAAAAGGCCCAGCGGCATCCTGCTAATGCTTTAACGATACTGTCCATCAACCACAGCGGGGCTGGCATATCCACCATGCGGATTAAGAGCAGGCGCCTGGGAGCTCATGGGCAGCTGCATTTCCAAGATGGAAATTGAGAAATTAGCGTTTCCGGGAGATAGGGCCTGCATTTCACGCACAATTAGAATCACGGAAGAGACCAGCAACTCGGTGCTGCTGCTGGTCTCTCTCAGGAGCAAGGCACCCGCATCTCTGAGGCTGCCTCTTGCCAGGGTGGGCCTGGGGGTCTGGGCACCTTCCACCTCCTACCTGAGTGTCCCTGGCTCAGCCTCAGCAACTCTCACCAGAGGCAGGAAGGGCCCAGTGGCAAACACTGTGCCCTCCCCCTCCCTTCTGAGACCTCGCTCACCCACATTCTGAAGTGGCATCTCCTAACACTGAGCAAGAGCAGCCTCCTGTTTTTGGTTGGTCTGGGCAGGGCCAGGGGCTGAAGCAAGTTCTGGCAGACTCAGGATGGGCTCTTTTTGCAAGGAAGCCTCAAGGGGTTCAATGTGAGAAACTGCCCCCTGCCCCCTGCCCCCTGCTGAGCCATTCATAGTGGGGCAGGGATTGGTCACCTCACCAGGGTCCATCATACGCAGGATGTGATTGCATCCTGGGGCCTCGCCAGGTGTGATGCATCTCTCATAGGGCCTGTCACCAGTGCCACACAGTGCCCTGAATCTCCCGGTTTCAAGCTTCCCACAAGGCCTTGCAAAAGAGGCACCATTTGTCAGAGCAGAGGCTGGGAAAGTCTTGAGCCTCTCTGGATCTCATACAACATACAGGATAAATGGGCTGCTGTCCACAGGTTAAGGAGCTTCTCTACATGGTCATTTTCATTTCAGCATGTCAGCAAAGGACCTCCATCCCCACTTTTGAATATGGTGACCATCATTGTGTAGCACCCTCAAGAGAAGAGGCCTCAGGGCCCCTCTGATTCTGCCCCACTGCCCCTTCTCTCTCGGGTGATCCTCAGTCTGCGTCAAGGCATGTTTCAGGGTGAGTTTCTCTCCTGGATTATGGGTGTCCCCCGGGGCTAAGCCAGGCCAAAATTCTCCCAAGGACGCCTCAGCTCCCACAAAGCTCCACGAGTGTCTGCGTGGGGAGCATTGTAGCAGCTCTCTTGGAGTGAACTCAGAGCATGCCAGCTGGAGGTGCCCTTGGCCAGACCTCGGTCCTTGTGCTGCTTCTTTCTGGATGCTGGGAGTAGGGGAAGGGCTGCAAAATGAGTGTGGTCATCCCCAGGGGACACATCAGGAAAGGATTTTCCCTCTGGTAAGATGGAGAGGTTCCCTGGAAGGACCTGCCTGTGTGCTTCGGGGGCTCCCGAGGATTACGTATTTCTCATTTGATAGAAAATTGCTGCTGGTCTGTCCAACTTTGTGTGAAGATTGTTGTTGGTCATGCTCTCCCCCTACTTTGCCATCAGGTATTTCCAACTCTACGATGGTGGCAGAGGGAAGTCCCCAGGGCTCACGTTCAATGGGAGTTTCTTTGGAAAACACCAAGAGGCCTATGAAAATTCACTGAAAGAAACACCTACAGCCTGTGCTACTCCAAGACCTCCCTCACCAGCCAGAGAGACCTGGGACAGTTTGGCACCTCAGGAGTAGGAACAAATGGTCAGGATCTTGAGTCCTGATAGATGACAGTGGGTATTTCTGACTCCTCTGCGAGCTCAGCTCAGAACAGCCCTGGCACAGCAGCCCGTGAAGTACAGGGCAGATCCTGCCTAAAGCACCTTGTTCCTTCTCTGAGGTTTGCAAAGATTTCAGGCCAGATCAGCAATTCAACCCAACAGGCATTTCTGAAGCACCTTCTGTGTATAGATCCTGATGTCAGAATGCTGAGGGAGAGTCCAAGATGAAGAAAGGGTGAGGGCTGGTGGCAGGTGGTGTGAGGAGAGCAGGAACCATCAGCTCAAAGGTGTCTCACCCTTCCTGTCTCCACATGGTTCACTCTGTGCTGGGTTGATCACTCTCTCATCACTTTCAGTGGTGGACATCCTGCCCCCAGTGTGAGGGTGGATTTTTCAGGAGATCCATGATTCAGCCACAGCCCACCCACAAGCCCCAAATCCCATCTGTGATCCATGACCCCATCCATGTGGAGCTACACCAAGGGATTGTCATCCCCCAGGATGCTCCACTTCCTGCTTCATGAACTCTGAAATCCCCTCATCTGATGCCAGTCTGTGGCCATTCTGCCTCTCCCTCTCCCTCAGCCTTGCAAAACTGAACCCTGTTTTTATTCTCAAGATGATCCTAAGTCCCTTGCACCCCACTAGCTCTGCCCTGGCTACGCTTTCCCCTTCCCTCCTCCATCTCAGCCCCTTTGACACTGTTGACTACCCAGGACTTCCAGATGGTCTCTCTCCACTTTCACGCCTCTCTTCTCTCTTGGCTCTCTCTGACACGCCTGACTTCTCCTTCTAGGCCTCCTTTGCTGGGTGGAAGTGGAACGGCTCTGGTCCAGTCACCTTCCTCAGGCTCTGATCAGCCCCACTTCCTGAAGTGTCAGAGAAAGAAGGGGGGGGTGTTCTCAAACAAAGGCTTTGACGAAGGACGAATCCTTTCTTGCTGCTGCCAAAATCTTTGGGCTTTATTTCTCTGCATGAATCACTGCCCTTGGTGTTACTTTTTTCCGTTTGATACACGGATGTGGCATGATGTCAGACCTAGGTGCACTTTGGGCACATGATTCTGTGCTTTGGTCCCACCCCTCTACCACACTCAGCCTTCCTATGGACAATCTCTCCTTCTCTTGGGATACCCATTGTCTAGCACATCTTACACAAAGCAGATACTTGAGAAATGTTTGTTGAATGAATGAATGAGCATAACATGAGCCTCTGTGCTTTAGAACCAGTCAAAGGATGGAAACGGATATGTCAAAGTTAAGGTGCATTGTTAGGTGGCCATGGACAAATGCCCCCACATCCCCTCTTCCAGCAAAACCAGAAACCTTTCCTCGTGGTCAGTGAGGATAATCAGCCCTGCAAGGGCTGAGGAGAAGACTCCTTTGGAATCCGTTCTTGCTTTAAACAATAAATGGTTCTTCTTGTCTCAGAGAAGTCATTAATACTTTGGCTTGGTTTATCTTATACTAAGAAGAAACCCTAGGTAGTGAGCTCTCATGAGAAGCAAGTAGTGCCCCGGCCACCATCTCAGGTAGATCGCTTTTCTGCAGGACCACTAATGGGGATTCTTTTTTACGATGGTACCGGTCCTACTGACTGTGGAGCTCAGCAGAAACTCCACAAGGAAGGGTCCAATGGCTAGTTGTCAGCAGGGACCACCAGTCTCTCCTTAGGCTAAGGAAGAAAGGAAAGTAAGGGTCAGACCCATCTCCACAAGACTAACAGTCTTTCTCAATACTCTCCTTGTGATGGCCCAAAGCCTGAGGGCAGAAGGGCAGACTCTCCAACAGGAGTCCCATGCCCCACCTCCTGGTGGCTGGCTACCCATCTTTCTAGAGCAGACTTGCTTTTAAAAGATGGATTTTGTCTTTCCCTCTTTGCTCAGGAATTAAAATATGCCAAGAAAGAAGTCATCTGCAAACACCCACTTTGCTCTATTAGTGAAAAGAACTGGTCTGTGCAACGGAAAACTCGTCTGCTGTGTGCTGGTGAGGCGGTGGGCATGCCAGCGCCCGGCAGGTAAAGCTTTCCACAGGAAAGGTGCGGCGCTTGTCAGTGGATCCGGCTTTATCTAAAAATAAAGACATGGGGAAGCAAATGCACTGAGGACAATGAGGAAGACACATTTTGGGAAGCTGATTTATTGCTAGGCTGTTCAGCAAGTGAGTGTGTGATCTGCTGTCTTGTTCTCACATGGAGAAAGTGACAACCAGAGAAATGCAGGCAGCGCTACCGTGTAATTTCCCTCCCAATCGGTATCTAAAGGGTTCTGAGCCCCAAGAGCCAGACTCTGGAAAGAAACGTTAGCCTGAAAAGGCATGACTGTGGTGCTTAGAGACTGAGGACAGAAAAAAAATAGTTACTTAGTAGTCAAGATTCAAGCAAGTCATTAAAGTTCTGAACTGTTTACATTATGCTAAAGAAAGAATGAGGCTAAGTCAGACATAGACAGACAAGCAGGAACACAGACAGACAGATAGACAAGCAGATAGAAAGGTAAGACAACAGCCAGGAAGGTAATCAGGCAGGTAGGCAGATAGGCAGACAGGCAGATGGCTAGAAAGGCAGGGCAACAGACAGGCAGGCAGGCAGACAGACGGGCAGATGGATAGAAAGGCAGGGCAAGAGACAGGAAGGTAGGCAGGCAGACAGACAGGCAGGCAGACAGACAGACAGGCAGGCAGGCAGGCAGACAGACAGACAAATAGGTAGGCAAGCAGGAAGATAGACAGACAGGCAAGCAGACAGACAGGCAGGCAGATGGCTAGAAAGGCAGGTCAACAAGACAGGAAGGCAGGCAGACAGGCAGGCAAGCAGTAAGGCAGACAGACAGGCAAGCAGACAGACAGACAGGCAGGCAGACAAACTGATAGACAGGTAGACAAACAGACACGTAGGCAGGCAGGCAAATAGGAGGACATGAAGTATATGACGAATATAGTAACCTAGTGTTTGACAAGTGTAAAGACTTCAGTTTGGGGATAAGAATTCACTATTTGGCAAAAAAAAATTGTTGGGAAAGCTGATAAGCACCCATCAGAAATTAGGCATAGACCAATATCTTACACCATTTACCAAGATAAAGTCCAAATGGACACATGACCTAGGTATAAAGGAAAAATTACAAAAAGCCTGAAGAACATGGAACATATACCTATCGGACTAATGGACTGGCAAGCAATTTACGAACAAACAAGAGATAGAGAGGATTGTGAGATGTAAAATGGATCATTTTGATTACATCAAATTGAAAAGGTTTTGTACAAATAAAACAAATGTAGCCAAGGTCAGAAGGAAAGCAAAAAACTGGGAAAAAGTCTTTATAGATAGCGCCTCAGTTAAAGCTCTCATATCTCAAATGTATAAAGAACTTTGTCAAATTTATAAGGATGTAAATCATTTCCCAACTGATAAATGGTCAAAGGACATGAACAGGCAATTTTCTGATGAAGAAATCAAAAGTTTGTAGTCATATAAAAGTGCTCTAAATCATTACTGATTAGACAAATGAACATTAAAGTAACCTTGAAATATCATTTTATCCCTATCAGATTGGCTAACATGATTGAAAGAGAAAGTAACAGGATGGCGGCATAGAAGCAGGAAAACTTGGCAGCTCCCCCACAACCACCTCAGATATCTATAAAATATGACTCTAAACAAATCTTAGAGCTCCAGAACCCACAAAAGTACAGAGAAACAAAGCTCCCACTGAAGGCAGCCTGGCAGGTGGGACAGGAAGGGCTCATCCCAGAGTGCTGGGAGCTGAAACCAGCCTGGCCTGAAACAACAGCTTGGCCCCGGGGTGGCCAGGACAAGCCTCAGCTGGAGCTTTCAGGAGAGCAGATCACTGGCAGCTGTGGCAGTTTCCAGAATTATCAACCCATAAGAAACAAGGTCAAAGTGAAAGGTCAGTGGAATTCAGCTAAATTTGGGGGAGAAAAGCGGGTCTGGCTGTCCACCCTCAGGGCAAGAAAGCAGCAGAAGCAACAGCTCTGGAACTGCCTCCATGTGGCTGCTTCAGAGTTCCTGACCTGCAGATTGCAGGGGGGCCAAGTGATCATTCAGAGGCTAAATGCTCTTGCCTTAACCGGCCTGGATTGGGATCGTGGTCTTGGGTGGTGGTCCTGAGGTGTGTGATCAGTGAGGGCGGTGGGGGTGGCCTCCTAATAGCTCCAGCAGTTGTGAAAACTCCAGTGATTTGGGACAGAGCTCCCCCTTCTGAAAGCAGAGTTCTACTGTGGCTCAAAAATCAAATTAATTGACTGGCAACGTGAGCAGGCAAAGGAAGCAAAGCAAGCTTAGCGATCCAACTTTAGATTCCTTTTTTAGGGACAAAAAGGATCAAAGCACGGGATGGGAGGAAGACAACACAGTCAGAACTCTCGAACCAAAAGCTTCCAAGAAAAATGTAAACTAGTTACAGGCCATAGAGGAGCTTAAGAAGGATTTTGAAAACCAAATAAGAGAAGTGGAGGAAAAATTGGGAAGAGAAATGAGAATGCTGCAAGAAAATCATGAAAAGAGAGTCAACAACCTGACTGAAGAAAATAACACCTTAAAAAATAGAT
>CM053581.1:586793032-586804668 GCA_028627135.1 Pseudochirops cupreus
GTATATATGCATATACATACACATATGTCTATATAGGAGGATTTATATATGTGTACAAACACATATCTGAGTATGTATATGTGTGTGTGTGTCTGTGTGTCTGTGTGTGTGTGTGTGTGTACATAGACAGAGGGCACAGGATCAACTGAATAGGAAGGGATGATATTTTAAAAGGTGAAATTGAGAGGTGGGAGAGGAATAGAATGAGAGGAGACAGGGAGAGACAGAATGGGGTTAATCATCTCATATAGAAGAGGCAAAGGATAATTGTTACAATGGAGGGGAAGAACAGGAAGGCAAAAGGGAATGGGTCAACCTTACTCCCATTGAATTTGGCTTAGGGAAGAAATGACACACTCTGAAGTGGGTATCTTGCCACACAGGAGAGTAGGGTGGGTGGGGATAAGAGGGGTAATGATGGAGGGGAGGGCACGGTGGGGGGTAGGGTTGCTGGAAGCACACACTTCTGCAAACGGACAGGAGCAGGGTAGAGAATAGAACAGGGGGAGGGCGGAATAGGAAGGAGGTACATATAATCAGTCTCTCACAATATGTCCATTGTGGAGATGTTCTGCGTAACTACACATGTACAGCCTGTATTGAATTGTGTGTCTTTCCAGTGGGGGTGGGTGATGAGGGAGGAAGGGAAAGAATCTAGAATTTAAAGTTCTATAATCAAATGTTAAAAAATATATGTACATATATAATTATTATTATTATCATTATTATTTACATGCAACTGGGAATTAAGATATACAAGCACTGGGGTGAGAAGATCCATCTTGCCCTACTGCAAAGTCAGTGGGGTGATGAGGGAGGACATAAGGGAGAGCAGATTAGGGGAGGGGGTATACAGTGGGATGGCTGTTTTGGGAGGGTGGGTAGGAGAAAGATGGGGAGAAAATTTGTAACTCAAAATCTTGTGGAAAGGAATGATATAAACTAAAAATAAAAGTTAATCAAAAAAAAATTTAAATGAAAGGGAAAGCAACAAATGTTAGGAGGGATGTGGAAAAATGGGGACACTGATGCATTGTTGGTGGAGCTGTGATCCTACCATTCTGGAGAGAGATTTGGAAATATGTCCAAAGAGTTATTAAACTGCCTATACCCTTTGACCCAGCCACAGCACCGTTAGATCTGCTTCCCAAGAGAATTAGGGGGAAAAAAAGTACCTCTATGTTCTAAAATATTTATAGTAGCTTTCTTTGTGATGGCAAAGAACTGGACATTTCAGGGACGCCCATCCACTGGGGAGTGGCTTAACAAGTTATGATCCGTGTTCATGAGGTCATATTACTCTGCTATGAGAAATGAGGAGCTGAATGATTTTAGAAAAGCATAGAGAGACCTCCACGAAATTAGGAGTCAAATGGGCAGAACCAAGAGAACATCGTATACAGTGACAGCAACATTGTTTTAAGAACAGCTTTGAGTGACCAAGTCATTCTGACTATGATAAATACCCAAATTAACCTCAAAGATCGTATGAAGAAAAGCGCCGTTTCACTCCAGAAAAAGAGCTGACATATGTATGTATATATGTATGTGTGCACATATATATATGTGTGTGTGCGCGCATGTATACACATGGATTTGTGTCTAATGGTAGTTATATCAAAGTTGGGGGAAATGGAAATGAAGAAAAGTCACATGATAACTTTGTGGTATATTTGAAGGGAATAGCAAGTTGTGCATAACCAACGGACCTGCAATTTCAGGCACAATCCTCTGTTTTTCTATCCTACTTTGTTGTGGAAATGCTTTTTTTTTTATTTCTTAAGTTCAGAATAACATAAAAAAATTTCTTTTAAAAGAAAGAAGACACGCAGGCAGACAACTAGCCATGCAGAGGGACAGGCAGGTAGGTAGGCAGATAGACAGGCAGGAAGACAAGCAGGAGGACAGATGGACAGGCAGAGGGACAGAGAGACAAGCAAGCAGACAGGCAGGAAGGCAGGAAGATGAGCAGACAGACAGACAGGCAGGCAGGCAGGTAGGTAGGCAAACAGACATACACAGATGGGAAGGTGGGCAGACAGAGGAGCAGGCAGGCAGGCATGTCCAGGCCATTTCCGTTTCAGCATTGAATTTATAAACTCAGACGATAGGCTTAAAAGAAGACCGCACCCACACCAGCATCCTAGGGCCCTGGGATCCATCTCTCAGCCTTCTCTGCTACTATGAGGAAGTAAAAGACAGACTTATCTCGCTAGAAGTAGCAATGCCTTAAGGCAGAGCGCGTGGCTCAGGAGCCCGGCCGGGGGGGAGGCTCCTCTTGCCCGTCCCCCAGCTGAGAGCCCCTCCACAGCTCTCTGTCTCGCCCGCACACACAGGAGCGCGCTTTTCTCTCCCGTGCCGCACCAGGTAGGTGAACCTCCTCCTACTCTGGACGGCTGGAGGGTCACACTCTAAAATTGTGACTAGTGTCTCACTTATGACATCAGGGGCAAAGGTATCATTTGTTCCGTTCTCATAGTTGTGCCCACCGGCCCCTCCAAAAATAAAAATAAAAAAAGAGTAAAGCCATAGCGCCTTGTGCTGAGATTCCCTGAGCCAAGGTGGGCCAGGTGGGGGCCGCTGGCCAACTCCGAGAAACGTCTATTAATCACCTACGACCTGCCCGGCGCCCACGCTAAGTTCTGGGGATCCAGTTTACAAAAAGAAAGCCAGACCCTGCCCCCAAGGAGCTTACAGTCTAAAGGAAGAAACACACAAAGTGGGAGGGGCAGGACACCGAGGGTATGGGGGAGGGGGGACTCTCATTCCAAGGAGGAGAAGTCAGCCAGGCCCGTAGAAGGTGACGTAGACTCTGCCTCGACAGGGAAGGCGCGGGAGGGTTTGGGGCTCCATCCTCCAATCATAGGGGACAGGAGTTAATCAAGGCCTGAGTTCGCGTGCCAGGGTGAGGTAGAGCGGATGGGTTGAGCCTGGGCGGGGCCTCCTGCTGGGTGGAGCCAAGATCAGGAGGGGCAGCAGATTGAGGGGTGTGGCCCCAGGGATGCCGGGAATGGACGGCGCCTAGAGGAGCCACAGGTACCTGAGAGGTGAGCGGTGGTGGTGGTGCCTGAGTCGGGGGAGGAGTTCCTATCACTGGGCAGCTGTTACCTCGAGCTCCTCCTTCCCCATCAAGCCAGGGATAAAAAGGCAGTGCCTTCGCAGGGAGCTTACTTTTTGTCAGAGGGCACGATGTATCCACAAATCAGCTGACACATGATAGTTTGAGGAGGGAGAAACCGCTAACAAAAGGGGAATCCCGAAAGACTTTTGGGTGGCATGAGCCTCGAGCTCTGAAGACAGGCAGGCATTCCAGGCAGGAGGGACAGCCTTCGCAAAGCGCAGAGGTGGGGGAGTCTCGGGTCCATGGGGTTAATTCCAAGAGTAGAAGAGGTGATCAGGCCTTCTGTCACGCCCCAATATTCAGAGCAAATGCTCTCCAAATGAATAGCTACGTGGCAGAAATTACTACCATGCTATGAAAAGGGGACCGCTTTACTGAGTGCAGTAACCCCCTTATTGAAGCGCACGAGTTGGGGGCGGGGCGGGGAGTGAAGTATAGCCAGCTGGAGCTTAGATGGCCCAGAGAGGGACCCCAGAACGGAAGTCCACTGCCCTCCTCAGACACTTCTGAGGGGAGGGGCAGGCTCCCCTGGGCCTGTAGAGTTTACTCTCTTTCTCTGTCTCCAGGCTTGCTCAAACACCAGAATCCATGCGAGTGCCAAAGGAGCAATGCCACCAGAGGCCAGGTTGTTCCTGCTTAGACAACACAAAGTCCCGCTTCTGCCATCAGTCCTTGACCCTAAGGGTCCTGGTCTCCCGGCCTCCTGGAAGCCTTGGGAATACTGATGGGCCTGAGCCCGTGGGCTTTCTTTATTATATGCCAGCTGATCAAGGCACAGGTGCCTAGATTGGGAACAGACTTTTCTACTTCCGCGATTGGTTTCTGGCACATGATCTGCGAAGGGCTGGTTCTCATCATTAATCCAGAGAAATTCTATACTTGGTGAGAAAAATCCAGAGTAAGAGAAATAGAGGAGGCTATTTCTGTTGGGGGCAATTGCAAGAGAAAGTCAGGCTCTGGGAAGTTACTCAGGGAGGGAGGGAGGCTTTGCTGAGCACCTGGCTGAGATTCCAAAGCACAAATCTGTAGTGGACTCTGTCAACAGACCCCATCAGCGGATCCTTCCAAAAGCTCTCAGAGCCTTGGGAGCTGGAGCAAAGATGGACGGTAGGGGCAGCCAAGGTCTGGGCATTGGCAAAGTGGGGGTAGTGTAGGAATGGTGGGCTCTGGCAGCACGATTTCAGAGGAAGTGATGTCAGAAGGGGGATGATAGACTGGGGAGCCAGAGGGCAGCAAGGGACAGGAGGCCACCCCTGGAGCCAGGATGAAGGCTGAGAGGTGGAAGAACAGGAGAATGATCGGGGACAGGATTTTCTCAGGTTGCTGGAAATGCAAATCAGGACAGACGATCATGCTTGGTTTAGTGTGTCTGTACCAGTTCTGCCTTTCCAGGCTGCCCTTGTCTGTTAGAGACTCTGAATGTGGTCCCCAGAGGTGGGAGTGGCTTCATGCTGAGCCTTCCACACTCTCTTCCCCAGCATGCATTGCAGAGCTGGAGAGTGGGGCAGGTCGAAGATTCAGGGAGGGTTCCCAGGTCATAGACCAAAGACAAGGATAATGGGCTTCACCAGGATAATTGCTGCCCTTGGCCTCATTAGCCCTGTACTATATCCACCAAGTGGAAATAGCCTCCTCCAGTAAGGATGCCAGTCAGTCAGTCTGTCAGTCAGTCAGTCAGTCAGTCAGTTGGCACGCCTCTACCATGAATTTACTATGTGCAGGCACCATGTTGAGAGCTACAGATGCAAAGAAAGGCCATAAGGCGGTCCTTACTCTTGAGCTGCGGGCAGCGTGTGTGCTAACGGGGGAGACCCCAGCAAACATTGATGTGCAAACAAGATGCAGACAGGGCACATGGCAGGAATCTCAGGAGGAAGGTCTTGGGGGAGGCTTGGACTGAGGAAACAGAGTTTTCTAGGAGTGGGGGGGCAGTTGGTGAGTCTACACCTAGAGAGTCTTGTGCAAGGAACAGCCGGGATGCTGGTGCCCCAGACCATCAGCAGAGGGAGGGGGCAGAGATCTCTTTGGCAGACTAGATGGATGGGGAGGGGAGAGACGAGGCAGAGAGATTTGTTAGAAGCCAATAATACTGCCATGGCCTAAGTGAGAGGCATACCATGGTGGCACATATGTGAACAGAAAGAAAGAGATGTTATGAAGCTTGGGATGACAAGATTTGGCATTGTTGGATGGATGGGGCTAGTGCAAGTGAGCAATCCCAGATGATAATAAAATTGGCAGCTGGAGTCACTGGGAGGATGGTGGTGCCCTCAACAGTAATGGGTAAGTTGAGAAGGGGGACAGGGTTGAGGGGAAAAGACAGTGAGTTTTGGACACTTTGAATTTGAGGTATCATTGGACATGGAGCTCAGGAGAGAGGGCAGGGCTGGATCTTGTGAGCATCTGTGTAAAGTAATCATTGAAACCATGGGAACTGATGCAGTTATTGAGTGAAACAACATAAAGGGAGAAGAGAGGAGGCTGAGGACAAAGCTTTGGGGGACACGTAAGACTGATGAAGATCAAGCGTGAATTTCCCTCCAATGGGTTCCTGGTGAGGTCCCCGGAGAGCCAAGGAGAGCCATGCTGCACTTGGCTTCATGGCTGCTGCTGCACGGAGGTGAGGATGCGACCTTGTGCACTCACCCCTCCCTGGAATCACTTCTGGACTTCACGAGCCTCTGCAGGAAACAGACCCGAATCTTTTTCTAAAGATAAATGAGAGAGTTGACCATTATGGTGGATCCATGGACAGAGCAAGCTGCCACTACTGCCTCTAGGTCTTGATGTTGGCCTACGAGGGGCCCCACTAAGGCTGTCTGCGCAGGAAAAGGCTTCCTGCCAGGGCCTCTAACACCCCCTCAAAGCTTTGCTCAGTTGTCCCGTTAGGCCATTGCTACCTGGCAGCTACCCAGGCCCCAAGAAACATTTTTTTACATTTCCCTGTCCGAGAAGCCCATAAAGACCAAATTGTCCCTCCATGGGCATTTCACATCACTTGGCACTGAGTACCACCACAGCTGTTATTGTTCCTTCATGAATGTCTGAGCTTTTACTGAGCATGTGGAGGGAGCTGAGGCTGAGGCTCATAGCATGTGACCCAGTTGGGCTGAGCTGTGCCCCCTGAGAAGAGGCCTGGCAGGTAGGGACCCCTGGGAGAGCAGGATGCAGGGGGAGCCTCAAGCTTGCATTGCTTTGGATAGTAGTAGAGGTGAATCCCAGAGACTAGAATCCCATTCCAGCCTGACTGAGACTTAGTGGGTGGCACACTATGGTGCTTTCTGTGAAGCTTTTACAGACAGCCGAACTCCCTTTGGATCAGCTGGGGCTTCTGCCCATTCTCCGTAGCCCCAAGAGCCTCTTCCCTGAGCCCCACACCTGTCACAACCTTGATCTTCCGGCCCCCAGATGTCCAGATGCCCAGAGGTCCCTCAGATGTTTGTGCTTCTAGGTCATGTCAGGGCACCTGGAGAGGAGGGGAAATAACTCTGGAATTTCAAAGGTCATTCCCAGATCCAACTCACGAAAATTGCATACATCTTGAGGAGACCAAGGCTGTGCTCTCTCGGAAGTCTGGCCGTCAGTCCAGGGAGCACCAGCTGAGCTGAAGATTCCTCTCCCTTTTTTCCTTTTAAATAAGTTTGTACTGATGTCTTCTGTTTCTTACATGATTATCCCAAGTATCTCTTCCCCTGCCTACAAAGCCATCCAGTATGAAAAATGGCATTTAAAATTTTTTTCAAATAATATTTTTTAAAGACAAAAAAAGAGGAAAAAAATCAGCGCAAGCAATTACTGCATGAAACATCTGAGAACTTGTGCCAGGTGTGACCCCTGGGGCCTTCCACCTCCCCTCAGGGCTGGGCTGGGGGTGTCTTCTCATCTTTCTTCATGGGAGTCCTGCCAGACCTTCAGATTTGGTATGGGGTCGCTCTTGGCAGTTACCCGACTGCAGTCACATTGTTTTCTTGGCTCTGCCGACTTCCCTCTTCATCGGTTCATAGAGGTCAATCCATACATCTTTCTTCATCACACACATTTCTTACAGTGCAGTCACATTTCATAACATTCACATATCTCACTTTGTTTAACCATTCCCCAATCAATGAATGCCTATTTTGTCTCTGATTCTTAACTCTCATAAAAATGCTGCTAAAAGTATTTTGGTGTGCATGGGGCTTCCTTTTTGCCAATAGCTTCCTTGGAGCATAATCCCAGTAATGGAATCTCTGGGTCAAAGGGACATCTTGCTCCCTTTATCTACATAATTCCAGATTGCTTTCCAAAATGGTTGTACCATTTAGCAGCTCCACCAATAATGTATTAGTGTGTCTAAACCTCCACAGCACTTACAGCATGAACTATTGTCACTTCTGTCATCTTTGCCATTTCTCAGGGTGTGAGGTGAGACCTCAGAACTGCTCCATTCCCATTTTTCTTGTTATCAGTGATTTGGAACATTCTTCCATGTGGTTGTGAATTCTTTGTCATTCTTCTTGGTACTGCTTGGTCCCATCCTATAACCACTCATCTGTTGAGGAACGGCTATCAGCCTTACGTGTGAATTGTCTTGGATTCCAAGCCCTTATCTGAGAAAATCCTTCAGAGATTCTCCCCTCTTTGCCTGCATCATTTCTTCTCCTCCCAACATCAGTGTTATCCGTGCAGAAGCTTCTTGGTTCCATGTAGTCAAAGTTGTTGTTTTAAAAATCCATAGTAGTGACCCCTCTCACTTGCTCGGTTAAGACCAGAGCTGTGACAGGTGAACGATCTATTTCTTTTCTAGCTATATTTAGGGCATGATCTTTCTCGGCTTACAACTGCATATGCATTAGTGTGTACTGTGGCATATAGGATAAGGTATTGGCCTCGCCTAGTTTCTGCCACACTGACTGCTTTCCAAGTTTCCCCACAGATTTTATCAAATAAAGAGAATTTTCCCAGATAATTCGTGTTTTCCACTTTATCGAAGCCTGGCTTGCCGAATTCCGTTGTTCCTGATCCTCCCTTGCCCAGTCTGTTCCATTGCTCAGTCTCTCTATTTTTAAGTAACACCAGATGGTTTTGATGACGGCTGCTTCGCAATGTGCTCTGGGATCTGGGCTGGCTACTTTTCCTTCATCTCCACTTCCCTGTATCATTTCCCTTGATATTCTAAATCCTTGGCTTTTCCAAATGAATTTTGATATTGTTTTATCAAGTCTGACTCTGACTCTACAAAGGATCCCCGTTGGCAATTTGATGGTCATTTAAATAATATTGTCCCAGCCCAGCCACGAGAGCTGGATGTCCCTCCAGCCACTTATTTCTTTGAATAGGATTTGTCCTCTGTGTGCTTCATTAGGGCAGTCCCCATATAGCTAATGGATTTTGTAATTATTTGGAACAGGGTTTACCTTCCTATTTTTCTTTTGGGGTTTTGATAATATTATCACATGGGAAGGCTTTTTGTTTTTCAGGATTTATTTTGCAGCCTGAAACTTTGCTGAAGCACTTAATTGTCTCAATCGGTATCTTTGCTGATTCCCAAGGACTTTCCAAGCAAACCGTCTTATCAGCAAATAGGGAGAGTTATACCTCCTCTTTGCCTTGATGCCTGTGATTTCTTTTCTTGTCTTGGTGGTGTTGTTGCCAGCATTTCCAGAACTGTATCAAATAACAGTGAAGAGGGGGGCATTCTTGCTTGATGTGTCGGGGCAGGGGGAAGAAGGTTCTAGTGTATCCCCACTGTGTGTGATGCTTGGTTTGGGTTTTAGATAAATGCTTTTTGTGACTTTTTAAAAAGAAGGTTCCTCTATGCCTATGCCTATACGTAGAAGAGCTAGGTGGAGGTACTAGGAATAGAGTCAGGAAGACTCATCTTCCTGGATTCAAATCTGGCCTCAGATACTCACTAGCTGTGTGACCCTGGGCAGGTCACTTCACCCTGTTTGCCTCAGTTTCCTCATCTGCAAAATGAGCTGTTGAAGGACATGGCTAAAACCACCGCCGTATCTCTGCCAAGAAAACCCCCAATGGGGTCAGAAAGTCAGAAACCACAAACTACTCAACTGCAACAACAAGAAGTCTGTATTTTGTAGGGTTTTCAGCACAAGAGTGCTATACTTTGTAAGAGGCTTTTTCTGTACCTATTGGGATGATCATTCGATTTGAAACGTTTTTGTTTTAATACGATTAATTATGCTGATTGCTTTCCTACTGACAAGATGTCCTTGCATTCCTGGGATAAACCCAAGCAAAGCCTTAGGATACCTTGGCCGCAGGAGAGATAGGGGACTCGAGGCAAGTTTCTGCACTTCTCTGGCCACAGAATGGACTAAACTGGTAGGTCAGAAGGCTCTGGGAGAAGCCATTGCCCTGCCCCATGTTCCTGGCCTTTCTTCCCCTCTCCCATCCTCTTTACCCAGGCCTGGTCTGATGATCTCCCATCTTCCTGTCTCCTGATTTTCTACTTTTTCCTTGGCTGCCTTCCTGACCCAAAGTACTTCTTCTTTCTGGCCCTTTCTAGCGCTATCCTTTTCTCTTTCCCAAGGTTTTGGACATAAACACACACATACACACACACACACACACACACACACACACACACACACACGGATAAAAATTGAGACATCTTCCTGCTCTTTCTGCAGAGGGCCCTTTTTCCTTGGTCACCTCCTCCAACCCAGCCAGGGTATTGGGGATTGAGGTTGGTTGTGGTCATTGGAAGGTAGGGTAATCAAGGCACAGTGGGGAAGGGGGAGGGCATGCTCAAGGGGAAGAGGACAAAGAGATGATGCAACATTCCCTAATTACTCTGGGATTCTGGACCTTACCTGCGCCAACGGCCAATTCCACTTATCCTGTTCTGTGATAAATTCACTGTGAACAGAGGAGATCACAGATCCGAGGACTAGACAAGCATCAACCCTCCTTGAGTTCAGAATCCTGGATCTCTTGGTCCATGTTCCAGCAACATGAAGGAGCCAAGAACCTAATTCTAGGCTTTCTCTCTCTGCTCTGATGACCAAGGAAGGAAAGAGGGAGTCAGACATCCCCAGGTCCTGCCCATGACTATTGTCACCTGAGCATTGCCAGGACTCCTGGGTCCACATTAATTTTCTGCCCAGGATTGGAGAGCAGTGAGCTATGAGAGCATAGATAGTCACATGTTTTACTATGCATGGCATCTTCTGGTTACTAAGTACTGTTTATTAACTTATTGCTTCAGTGCTGAAGAAAGTCATTACCTGCTACGCTCCAGCAAGTGTGTCGACTTCCTAGCGGAGTCAGTTTTCTGATGAAAAGGTCACAAGACCAACAATCACTGGAGTAGGAGAGGCTGGGGGCTCTGAGCTAAGCTTTTGCCACACCAGACAGATATTAATTTGTGCCCTGTAACATTCTTTTTCAAAACTCGGTCCTATTAATACATAACAGAATCTTTCAGGGGATAGGGGAAGATAAAAAAGGAAAACATCCCCTGCTGCATGGTTTCTTAACCTTATGTCCTGGACCCCTTTGACATCTGTTGAAGCCTATAGATGGACCCTGGCACAAAAAGATATATAAAATAAAATACATAGAATTTCAAAGGAAGCCAGTTATACTGAAATACAAAGATGCTTCTTTTTTAAAGTCCACAGACTGCAGGTTAAGAGCCCCTGACACACAAGGGAGATGGCATCTCTGAAATGGTTTCCCATGGAACTCTGTTTAAATAAAATCCTGGGGCAGAGGATTCAGTTTCCAAGGCCATCTAAGTGCCGAGTTTCTGAGTTTGAAAGCAAGGTGCCCTTTGATGGGATCTGTGCTCCTCTCATTGTTGGGGAGATGTGACTTTTGTTGGCCCTCACAGAGCTCCTTGGTGAGAGAATCATGGAGAATGAGGCATGCATTAATCAGGTCTGCAAATTAAATTCTCCTTGAAGTGGCCCCAGGATTATAAAAGTGATTGTGTTTCCCAAACTTGAACATATAGAGTCTGATTTGTGTAGAATGTCTGATGGTAACCCTGACTTCTCCACCACGAGGCTGGAGCTGATTTGAGAGGGCTTTCCCCTATGAAAAGGACCTGCTCTCAAACATGTATTCTTGAAATTGGATGTGGCCTCACCTTTACAGAAAATCCACACCAGCTATTGTGTGGAGGCTGACGCCTTGGGGTGCTGACAGCGCCTCCCATTTCCACAGAGTTTAGCTCCCCACTCAAGCGTGAGGTTCCAGCCCAGACTGCCCGTGCCTGTGTCAAACTCCAATTAGCAATGCACTGCCCTTTCTTTCATGGATCCCTGGTGGCCACACTGCCTGTCTAGCTCTGAGAGCCTTTCCCTCAACAATGGCCACCTGGATGGAGGGTACCAGTCACTTTCTTTGATCCCTGGAATGGAACCTGGACTGGGAACACACCTGTCCTTTTCCCTGGGCTGGGCCAGGCTGGGCTGCTCTCCTTGTTAATCCCCTGCTAATCCACAGCTCAGGCCAGGACCCCGACCCTGGAAGGGCCAAGACTGGATAGTCCTGGTTGTGCTGAGGC